>JBCNJP010006440.1:0-10608 GCA_039602395.1 Deinandra increscens subsp. villosa
CAGCAACAGCAGCCAGGCCAGCAATTTCATAAGCAACAGTTTCATAGTAACAGCAACAAGATTTACGAACAGTAACAAATTAAAACACTAAATTCTTAATATTTATATAATATAAACAGCAAAAGCATTATAAACAAATTAAAACAGATTAAATCAGCAGAAATCAGCATTCAGATAATAGAAAAAAGCCCACTGATCTGCGCCTATGTGCGCTTTGCGTTTCAGTTAGCAGTTTCAGTTATAACAACATGAGCAGTTTCATTTATAACAACAGTAGCGGTTTCAGTTATAAAAACAGTAACAGAAGCAGTTTCAGTTTTAGTTATGAGACAACGCTAGCTAGTCACAGAAAATGCTAACCTTTGAATTGACCCATCTGAGTTTACGTGTCTTCTTCGATCCAAATGTCCTAACGCCAGTTTCCCACAAGAGTTTGAGATTTGCTATCAATGGTGCCAAGTAGACATCAATATTGTTACCGGGTTGCTTTGGCCCTGATATCAATAGAGTCAGCATCATGAATTTTCTTGACATACACAAATAGGAGGGTAGATTATATGTTACTAGGGTAACCGGCCAACAACTATGTTTGGAACTTAATGACTTATGAGGATTGATACCATCAGCAGACAAGGCTACTCTAAGATTCCGGCTTTCTCTTCCAAATTCTTTCCATGTGTTATCAACAAGCTTCCAAGAGGGGGAATCGCTAGGATGAGTTAGCTTACCATCGTCGCTTCGACCTTGTGCATGCCAAGTTAACTCATGTGCAATCTCTGGTGACGAGAACATTCTTCTAAATCTAGGGATGGGAGGAAAATACCACAAAACTTTTCTCGGCACATTTTTGGTATTCGTCTTCCAACGAGATGTCCCACAAGTTGGACATTCAGAAGCATCCTTATATTCATTCCAGAATAGAACACAATCATTTTCACACGCATGAAACTTCTAATATTCTAGACCTATTCCTTTTAGCATCTTCTTTGCCTCGTACATCGAGCTAGGGTTTGTATTCTTTGCAGGTAAAACAGTCTTCAAGGCATCTAACAAAGCATTAAAACTTGTATCTAACCAGCCAAATTGACCCTTCAAGTGTTGAAATATCATCAATCCACTAAGTGCGTTATGCCTTGACCTTTCGTAAAGTGGCTTATCACATTCTTCAAGAAGTGATTTTAATGCATCAGGTTCTTTCTCCTCATAAGCAAAGGCATCATGTAACATTTCCTTTGTATAATCAAACTCGGGACGACTAGATTCATCAGGGCATCACCACGGAGGATCTTCTCCAAGGAAAGACCAAACCGTGTATTTTTCATCGAAACCGTGAGCAAACAAATGATAGCTCACACTATCAATTGAGTGGTTCCACAGATTGTTACAATTTACACAAGGACAACGTATTAAATCTGACTCTGGATTATTACTTTGCGCAAACTCTAAAAAGGCATTAACACCCTCATCATATGCTTTTGATAACCTATCTGATGACATCCATGATTTATCCATGACCTTAGCAAATCAATAACTACACAATGACAATAAACAAATATGTATCAACTATAGCTAAGGCTACAAGACAGCCCCAATACAAATCATATACTTTAGCAAATCATATGCTAAAACATATTTATAAGTTAAAGCATAAACATATATGTATCAACTATCGAAAACCTTGCTGAAAACAGCCCCAAAACAAATAATTTACTTTAGCAAATCATATACTAAAACATATTTATAGGTTAAAGCATAAACATATATGTATCAACTAAAAACAGTCGCAAAACCAACCCAAAAACAGCTGAAAACAGCCCCAAACCTTGCTAAAAAGTCCCAAAATAGGTTCAAACAAAAGGCTATCAAATTCATATATCATAAGTAACTAGAACCATCATCAAGTTAATAACAGTTAATAGCAGCATGTTGCAACAGTAGGTAAACTAGGTTTATCACTTTAAAAAAGACAATATAAATAAGAAAAACAAACAGAAACGGTGAACTAACCTTCTAAAGAGAGTACCGCAATCAATATTCCCAATGAAGTGTCCAACAATCTGCAAACATAAGATAAGATAAGTTTTACATCACATTAACCTCATAGTATGTTTCTGTAAACATCAACTGTGGTGGTGAACAAGTAAATATCATATTAAGAACTACAACAACAAGTATAAAATACTAATAATTAACAGCAGCCTAATCACTATATGAACAGCAGCAGATTATAAATTTATAACAGCAGGTTATACACTTATACTATAAAGAACAGCAGTAGCAAATACATATTAAGAACAGCAGCAACAGATTCATATTAAGAACAGCAGTAGGCCAGCAACAAATTAAAGATTTAAAATCTTAATACAATGTCACTAACTCACTATATGAACAGCAACAAATTAAAGATTTAAAATCTTAAGTATACAAATGATTGCAAGTTTTTTTTTAATAGAATTGGGCATATGTACTCCTAGGAACAACCCACTTTCATGTAAAGATATCCATCCTAACAATACAATGTAAACAATGTGGCACAAAATTTGTAGGTTTTTATCTATAATTCTGAATACCAACCTATAATTCTTATAACCAGCCTATAACCACAGCAAAAAAAATAAAAATAAAAATCTCATCATTGGTCTATGAAGAACCAAAAACAACCGCCTATAACCACAGCCTATAACCACAGCAAAAACATTTAGCAAGTGAGATGTAAAATTTTGAAGCTTTTAGACCATACGTTAAAAAATGACAATCCCTCATCACCACTCATACAAATAACTGAAACATATCACAAAAGACTCACATTTGTAAAGCCAAATCATTAATCAACCAAACACCAAACCATCAAACCACAGAGGTGACCCACCCACCTTCTTTAAACCCATAAATCAAGGTGATTTTCTAAAACAGGACATCATCAACTTAGGTTCTTCAATATATTAGTTTAACTAAAGCAATCTATTCATACATAAAGACATAAAAGCAAATTCTTTGTCCTAGAAAAGTAAAACAGTTTGACTTTTTTGGTAGCTTGACTTTTTTGCAACTCAAAACGTTGACCTTTAAAAACCAAATTCTTTGTCCTGGAAAAGTAAAACAGTTTGGCTTTTCTTCAGTATGCCTTAACAATTTATTGCAAATCCAAGAGTTTCAAAGTGGCAAGAGAGTTTGACCTTTTGAAACTTAAGACTTTGACATCTAAAACCATACTTCTTTATCTTTGCAATAAACATCTAAACAGAAGTAAACTTACCAGGCAATGCACCCAAATGGAATGTCAAACACTTGTAGCCTGTATTCCTGATGCACATAGAATGCATAATTAGGTTAGGAAATGAGCATGTAAAAACAGCCAAATGACAACCTTTACATGTATATTAAAACTAAAATGTATATAGAAAATTTAGCAAGTCATACCGCCCCTATAGTCAGTTAATTTGGCAACAAGAAAGGACTAAAAAATGCCAAAAATTCATATTTGAAGATGCACAAATCCATAGATTCATATGTTTTTTTTTTTTTTTTTTTGCAGATATATGGTTTTTCTTTATTTCACGAAATTTCAGTCCATGTTGGAAGAAATAAAATGACCATCCCTTAAGATAAGAGTTGTTGATGCAACACACTAAAAACATCACTTTTAAAAAATTCTTAATTTCTTATACACATGTAAAAAACCACATTTTTAAATAAGCAAATTTTTTTCTTTAAAATGAAAGAGAAAGTCATAAACACAAACGGAAAGAGGAAAATCAAACATTTTAATACCAACTTTAAACACATCAAAAACAACAAAAGGACGCCTTAGAGACTTAGAACTAAAAAATACATCAAGTCTCACTGTATTAAACTCTAAAACTTTGATATTCTCTTCATAACAGTGATGAAGATAGTTGTTTGTAAGCTCTAGTAAAAACAGCAACAACCATGAACAAACACACTTGATGATCCACATATCCAGAGAAGAAAAAACAAAAAACAGTTAACCTATAAAAATGACTAAACAATGGACACGTAAAAGACACATCTTAACACCAACTTCAAAACTATTCACCAACAACCCTTAAATTATAAACATACTGAAATATATTTCCTAAGGTTAGTTTACAACTCAGAAGAAATATATGTTGTTTCGAATTTTGCAATGGAATGTGTGAATTTTTATTGTCATCCATCTCATTTGTTTCATACACATCTTAACACCAACTTCAAAACCATACAAAAACAGCAACATACAACATCAATCCCATGACCATCACTTAAGAAACTCCCAAAAACAAAAACAGGAATAACAGCCTCAATCTATGGATAGAAGAATCAAGAACAAACCATGAATAGAATAATTGAGTGAACAAACTCATACCTGAAATCGAGCCCTAATTGCGAGTGAACGAGTGAACTGAGCACGGTCGCCCTAATAATCGAGTGAACGAGTGAAATCGAGCCCTAATAATCGAGCACAGCACGAGCCCTGATGAGTGAAATCGAGCCCTGACGAGTGAAATCGAGCCCTGACGAGTGAAATCGAGCACGGATATCGGTGGTCGGCGGTCGACGGTCGGAGGGACGAGTTTAGAGCAAAGCATCAGCGAGGTCGCCGTCTTCTCATGTGAGCGGGACGAGTTTTGGGGAAAAACTTAAAAAAAAACCCTAAGTGTAGATAGCGGGATATGTATATCCAAGATATTTTATTTTGGGCGGGAAAAAATTAAAAGGCGACATTATTTTTTTTTACAGTTGACGCGCACGAAAATTATGTTCTCCGCGTTTTTAATTTTTTTTTTCAAATGACAATTTTTATGACGCACAAAAATGCGCGTCATCTACCCATAGAATTTTGTAAAATACGATAGTTTTTTTATGACGCTTGTTTTTGCGCGTCATAAATTATTGAGTGTCATTGTTTGCGCGTCAAGGAAGGGGCTTTTTCTACTAGTGTTATCAGTCAATTATTGAAACTTGGGATTATTTAAATCCAATAAGCCTTATAAAAATATGTATAATTTGACTCATATCAACGGTTGACTTTCTAAAGTTCTTTATCTCTCGTATATTTTACTTTTTTGAAAGTTAATTGAACAAATAATCGCATACCTATAATACTTTTATTTTTTTTACTTTAAAAAAATCTGTTTGACCATGTTTATGGTGCTATATGTTAATCCTGTAGAAATAATTAATCAGACCTGATCAAAACAATTAAGGTCTGTTTGGTATGAGGTAATCGAATAAACGAGGGAATGGAATAGACGGGGGAATCGAATGGTCGAGGGAATGAAATGGATCATTACAATTTCATCGTCCTGTTTGGTTGTCATGTGGAAATAGAATAAATCATTACTTTGTGTTGTTTGATAGTTAATAAAACCAAAGTAATCGAATACAATTCTACCAACATTTCATTTAAAAATTAATACAGTTTTTTTTATATTTATACGTTTAATTTTTTGAACTTTTAATCTTAAGATTTTTATTAATTTATTATATTAAATATTTAATTTTATGTTTCATTTTCTTTTTTTTTTCTTTTTTATTTTTTTTTTCTATTTACTTTTACTTTTATTATTTTATTTTATTCTATATCTATTTTTATTAATTTTTAAATTTTCTTAATTTGTTATATTTATTCTTAATTTTGTTTTATTTTTAAAAGATTTTAAGAAAAAATCAAACAGAATATAATTTTTATTTCATTACTTGAGGGAATCGAAAAAACACATGCATTCCCTATGGAGTGAAAATCTTTAGAAATGGAAGGAATTGTATTTCTTACGTAATGGTCCATTGTATTTTAATGTGCTACCAAACATGTCATTTTTCATTCTTACGTAATGGTCCATTGCATTTTAATGTGCTACCAAATATGTCATTTTTCATTCCGACGTAATCAGAATTCTCAAATTTATCATTCGATCCTAGTAATAAAACGACAGATAGTTACATTTAAATACTATTACAGAGATATATACAGTTAATAGATAAATACTATCTACAAGTCATAATAAATACTATCTAGGAATGTAGTCATCTCTAATCAATAGCTAACTTCATCGGTAGCAACATCATTTCGGTAGAAAATGTCTTTCACTAGCAAGTAACTTAGTTTTGTAAGTTTTGTATTATCTGTCCTTTATATTATCCAAAAAAAACCCCTTACACTTCTGTTTTACAAGGTGTAGTTCTATAACTTTTATCTAATATTTATAGATTAAAATAAAATATAAAATATATAACAATCCATCAGGTGTTGTTGCTGAATAGTTAATTAGTTTACTTGAATTTTAATTTATTTATTGAGCAATTTGGGTATGTTTGCAGTTTATAACATTTGGTTCCGTGTGTACACCGCTGTATTTTTGTGTGAAAGGTGGCAGGGAGGCATGATACAAAGAGCATATGTTTACGAGCATTGGCTAGGTTGGCTGTTGTCATACCAATCTGATTTTTAGCCATCATCTTCCCGTTTTTTAGTCTGAGAGTTCTTGCTATTGATGATGATCCAACTTGTTTAAACTTATTGTTGATCGAATCCTGAATCGTTAATATAATAAGCAGATAATATACATATAAATATTACCTGTTGTCATCTGGTTGAGATCAGCAGTAGTCAGGTAGTCCATCCTGTGAGTAGCCTTGGTTCCCCTTTAGGGTGTATGCTAATGATGGGATGATTCGTGAGGGTTCACGAATTAGAGAGAGAGAGCAGAGAGAGAGAGACGAAAATTGTGTGTAGGTGATTAACCTCTAATCTCTCCAATAAGGCTCTATTTATACACTCAAGGGGAAACCCTGGTCTATCTAATAAGAGCAATTACGTCCATCAAATAATGCCAGATAGGGTTAAATAAGTAATTGATTATTTAAGATAAATGATTAAAGGACATAATATATTATATTATATACATATATACGAAATCATATGTATATATATATTAAGTAATATAATTAAGTCTAACATTCTCCCACTTGGCCGAATGATCATTTATAATGAGGTATTAGCTAAGTCTGATCAGAATTTAATACTCATTTCAATTTTAAACCAAAATTGCAGCAGAAAAATACAGTCATAGAGTTGATTATCCAACTCAAGACCCCCATTAATCATACTACAACCCCAAATTTAAAATTTAACATAAATTCAGAATCAATCACAAAAATAAGCCCTTAACGTTGATTTGTATATAAACTGTCTATATGTCCTGTTAGGCATGCGTAACATATTTAGAGACAACAAATCAAACGGGTGAGGAATAATTAATAATTAGTCATTCATATTGTGATATGCTTGGTCATTAGTAAACCTCGTCTTCATTATGAGCTCTTAGAAAAGACTTATGAGGATAGACCTTATGTTATAGGATCCTCTAAGCATATCATGAATGTTTTCAATACAAGGACTTAGATTCCTCTATTTGTTCTTAAATGAACAATAATCTTGTATCGAAAATTTAATGCAGCTCCACTCAAAACTGTTACTGTTTTAAGAGATTAGGGTAGCTGACTTTATCACAGTAAGTCTTCAATATGTTATTTATCTGGAGTTTAGGAATTATGAGTCTACTGATAAATTACCAACAACATCTAGTGCCAAATTATGTCATAATAACTTAGGTTGTTGTTATCAAGTTCTTATGACTCCTTCATGATCCATGAGATAAATCTGTTCGCAGACATAAGGATATACCCCTAAGTTGACATTTAATATCCTTTGAATACAATAAAGTCAAAATTAAGAGATAGTCAACTATTTTAAGTTTCTCACTTCTTCTATAGTTTAAATTTTATAGTCTTTCGTTTCTTATAGATATTGAAATGCCATCTTAAATGCTTTATGATGCACTAAACTTAGGAAATGATTTTAATCATTTCTAGTATTTCAACAATGAAGGCAATATCTTAAAACGAGTATAGACTTGAACATAAGATTTGAACCTTTATTAGTAATCTCCTTTAGTTACTAGAATTACAGATAAAGAGCAACGTTGCATGTTGTAATGTGTTCAACACATGGTTAAAACTAATAAGACTTAATTAATGTCTTACTAGTTTGATCTTGATGTATTTTGATGCTTATTGTATAAGAAGCATCTTCAAGACTTCAATGTCAAAATTATGCGAGAATAAGTCGCTTTGACTCATGCAACAAAACTAACGTATTACTTGCCTATATATAAGGGCAAGTATTGTATTAGTTGCTCCAACTCATCTTAAGGTAGGCCCATTTAGTCCACTTATTATTAATGAAGAATGATTAAATTTATAACTTCATCAGACTTTGAGTATCACTTGTAAGTTTGCTTATATTAACCCTTATGAATCTATTCATCTTAAAGACTAAGTGTTCTTTAACTTTCAGGCTTAAAACCTTAAGTTTAGTTTATGAACATGTCTTCATGTTAAGTGAGTATTAAGGAAAGATATTTTATAAGGCCGTTAAATGTCACTCGTAATTATGAGTGAGTAATAAGGACAATGATTATCTCTCAAAGAATCCTTTAGAAAATGAATTCTTAACTTGTTAATCGCCTTTAATAAAACAACAATTTATAACGTTTAATTTCTCCTTTCGGATTTCAATTTAGCTATAGAAAACTAAACTTCTAACGTTATTCTGATCTAGGGAGTTAAGCTCATTAATAATAGCTTTATTCCATCAGATGATTTGATTGATTTCTAATAATGGCTCTTAAATCAGAGACACAATTAGTAATCTTTCCAATATCCATGTAAGCTTTATTAAGGTAGGTTCATAATCATCAAAGTTAATAGGAAACTTCATACCTTGATGACCTACTAAGCAAAACATTAACAGTTTCATAGATTTCCTCTTGAGCATTTAAGTCAGGTATATTAGGAGTAACATTATTTCTAAGTATGTGGAAGTGGATCAGTGTTATAGTAGCGTGGTGTACAAGAGGTGTAATCGGAGTTAAATTTAGAGTTAAATTTAACTTTGTCTCTCCCCCCGCCTCTTGTACTTTCAGGCAAGCCATGCATAAGGATTTTTCACTACTCCCACTGACCTTAGTAGAGAAGTCATTGATAAGGACTTGGACTGCTCCCACTAATCTTAGAATTCCTTAGGAACTTGGCATGCAACATGCTTAGTGTTGTGGATTTTTTTTAAGGTTTAATTGCGGCTAATAACTAATCATATGGTTTATACTTGGTTTCCTTCATGTCCGGATTTCAGAATGAATCTTAGGGACATATTAGGTAACCTTGTTTAGCATATGAGTTGTTGTTTTTAGAGCCTTGGTATATAGAAATAGATGTATAACTTAGATGACATATTTATTATCATGTTTATAATGATACTTAGATGCATAACTTAATGATGTATCTTTAGAAGTACCATACATGATCTACTGGTTCACACTAGTATGATCCTAATGGAACTGAGAGTGTTACCATTATTTGTATGTCAATCTTAGTATTTAATCTAGTAAATATAATCTCACAATCTTTTATTTGATGGTTAAGTTGATTTTCAACTTCGTCCTTAAAAGTTTAAGGTGAGAAAGATATTTTTCTTTATTTAAGTACAAGAATAAATAATCAGTAAATGAGTGATAAATGTTATATGCCCAAATATTCCATTTTAGGATAAGGTCCACTAATATATTTGAGTTTTGGTGAGTTAGAACTCTTAGTGGAAACTTGTTTATTCCCTTATACACATACTATCTTTGTTAAATTCTCACTTACGTGATAACAAAGATTGTGAACATTTATTATCTAGTTATAAGTTATAAAGATTTCAACCCACGTAAAGACAACTAGATAAGTATAACCAAAAACTTTGAGAGTTTGGGGTAATAGTGACATTTGTCATAGTCGTTTAAAACCTTATAACCGTCGATGTCTTACTTTAGTAATGATACTAGGTTCCAAGTGATCTTGGATCATAATAAGGTATCATAAAGTGTAGTACATTGATAGATTTTCATAGTTTGTACAACTTTGACATTGATTTTGTCACTTACTCTCATAATAGTGGTTGTTTGGTTTATTCCTAGTGTATGGATTGTAAGAGATCTTTATAAGACTAGATTTAATCCATCGTGTTAATCTTAAAATTAATGGGCACAATTATCACTGTTGATTATTCTTTGTTAGCCAGTTGTTCCTATAAGGATTTAGAACTGGAAGTTTTCTTGTATCTTATTTTAGAATTTAGAACTATCCTTCTTATTTAAGTTATTTTAATTATATAAGGGTTAGTGATTGTGAGGTGAACAAATCCGCTTTTCTAATTTAAGGCATTATGTATCCTTTATGCACAATGCTATCAAGCACTTATTTTCTTTCTGGTACTTATAAGTGTCATGACTGATTTTAAGTAGCATGTAATTGTGCTAAGAAAGGATTCACTAAGAAATGCACTAGAAAATCTTCAATTTGAAACATATGTAAGCTGTCACACCCCCAATTTCCACCTAACGGAGTTTAACCGCGTGAGGGTATGATCCTGACCAGGATCCCAGACTTCAGTTACATCCAAACCATAACAGAGTTTAATTTAAGTAAATAAAGAGCAGTTATTACAGGCCCATAATGAAGTAACGGTTCAGCGGAAGCATAAAACGAGTTACAGATATTGTT
>JBCNJP010006442.1:0-69455 GCA_039602395.1 Deinandra increscens subsp. villosa
TGTTGGGTTATATAACAATTATCATATTCACGAGTACGCAGCGGAAAGAATCCTATGAATTAATTAACTAACCGAATATAGAACATGTACCTCATTAGCTCGGCAAGAGAAGATTCCACGAGGATTTGAAGTAAATCCCTCTACGATCGCACACACGACACACCGATTGCTCGTATGCTAGTACTCGATCACGAACAACTCCTTTATGGCTTTGGTCGAACCACACAAGAATCGAACCTCCCTTGGGTTATTCTTGATTGCCGAATTCGAGAAGGAGAGAAAGAGAGATTAGGGTTTGCACCTTTATTAGATAAATGCAACTAGCAACTAATCCTTAAACCCATAGGGTCTATTTATAGATTAGATAATCTTGATAAACAAGTTAGGGTTTAGATAACCCATATTGCCGAAATCGGCCCTATAGGCTTATCTAAAGCCTTACCCACTTGTAATCTAATTACAACTCTCTTATTTACAACTAACCCCCTCAGTTAACAATTAACAGTCAGTTATCAACGATACTTCGTTAAATGTTCGTGATTAATATTAATTAACTCATTAATTAATACTAATACATTAGTGTCGAGACGTGTGACCCCGTAGGCTTAAATACTTTCCAGACATACGTTTACTATTACATGATCATATCCCTACAGTACTCTTCTATCTCTGAGCCTTCCATTTTAGAGTTTCCAAACTCGACTTCCAGTCTCCTAACTTGATCACGAGGACAATACTCCTCCATGATTGCGTCCCTGAATTCTTGCCACGTCATGGCGTTAGCTTCATTGAGTCCCAATATCTGAATTTGGGCATTCCACCATGTCAGCGCGGAATCCTCAAGTGTGCCTGTAGCATATTTCACCTTGTCCCCTTCCGGGCAGTTACACATCAAAAACACTTTTTCTGACTTCTCGAGCCATCTAAGTAGGCCTACAGCACCTTCGTCACCCTTAAACACCATTGGCTTGCAATCCATGTAGGATTTGAATGAGCATTGAGGCGGTTGACCTTGGAAATGTTGTTGAGCGGCTGCTAGGGCTGCTGCGACCCCTTGATTAATCATGTTCTGAACCTGTGCAGCAGTAAAGGTTCCTGGGTTGGTTTCGGGATCTCTCCGCGGAGGCATGATTTCTAGCAAATCAATGCAAAACTTCCAAAGGTTAGTATACCCAATACTAAAAAGTTGCTAAGTTCCGTTAGGTATTGCATACAATTACAATTCACATAGAACATTCATTTACATGATCGGTGCATTCTAAGTTGTAACGTGGTAGTAATAGTGTTAAGAACATGTAAACACATAGTACAAGTTACGTTTGCATCACAGACTAGAAGCAATATTATATCAGTCATACTAGTTCGCTAAGAACATCATGAAGTTCGCTAGACACTTAACAAGTTCGCTAAGCATGTAACAAGTTCGCTAAGTATGTCATCAAGTTCGCTAAGCATGAGACAAGTTCGCTAAGCATAGATGAAGTTCGCTAAGCATGAGACAAGTTCGCTAAGCATGGATGAAGTTCGCTAGGTCTCAGCAAGTCCGCTAAGACCAACAAGTTCGCTAAGGGCCTCAACAAGTTCGCTAAGGGCCAAACAAGTTCGCTAAGAAGAATAGTCAAGTTCGCTAGCTGGAAGTTCGCTAAGTGCAAAAATCCAATCAAGTCCGCTAAGGGTAAAAATCAAATCAAGTTCGCTAAGGTTATACTTAGAAAAATTTCCTAACTCAGAAATTTCTAAGTCTTGGAAAAGAAAATTTTCCACCCAAAATTTTCAGGTTCCAATACCGTCACAAGACAAGAATTCTAAATGAGGATCATCTTCAGCACGCGGGGCAGTACTTTGCGGAATGGGTTGCAACCAAAGTTTTCAAAACAGTTACAGTTCAGAAAATTTTCTTTTAAAATGTTCTGGTTCGCTGTAACCAAGGGCTCTGATACCAATCTGTCACACCCCCAATTTCCACTAACGGAGTATAACCGTGTGGGGTGTGATCCAGACCAGGATCCCAGACTTCAGTTACAACCAAACCATAACAGAGTTTAAAAATTAGCATAAGGTTTAAGTTACAGTCCAAAACAGTAAGTTTAACAGTTCAGCGGAAGCATAAATAAAGTTTGCAGTTATGGTGTTACAAAACGATGGATTTAAATATTTGAAATTCCGGGTTTTTCAAAAGGTATCCATAGGAAGTACTGCCGCCTCCGGTGCTGTCCATGATCCTCCTAACGACCTGAAAAGAAAACAACAATCAAGTGTCAGCCAAGGCTGGTGAGTTCACTAAAGCGGTCTACACGCCACATGTAGACCTAATGTATGAATAAAGACAGGTAAAACACAATCATTAATCATAGGGCCAGTAAAGTTCCATATCGTAGGTAGCTAGCCTATAGTTATGCACACCTGAATTGTTCGTAACCGAAGCTGACAATGTTTGGATAGGGGATACCTATGAACCTTGCCTTCCCGTGTCCATCCGGATCACGGTGGGTAGGCTAACATTGATCTCAGTCCGACCGCCAGTCGGAGGGTGCATCCCGTGCACCGCTGAGCGGGGGTGTCAATCCCCAGTAGTACTACTCAACATTACCTCGCTATTGTATATTAACGGCCCGAATGTAAGGACTTTTTATAAATAAAGCAATTCAGTGCAACATATGATATTTTGTCGGAAAATTACTCAAGTAAAGAAATACCTTTACCGTTGGGTTGCCATCCTTTACCGGATGCAACTATCTGTGCGTTATCATCCTAAACCGGATATAACAATAATAGTAAGTGAAACTCACCTTAGGGTGCACTGGTACCTAGCACTTGGTTCAACAGGTTGGTCAAAGTCAACCTATTCGGATAAATGTGGCCTAATCAAATTAGAAGGTGTAGCTAGGACGAAATTAGCACATAAGCACCTAAACATGTTTCATGCGGTCATACCAGTCATACAATGCACATACGAGTCCCAAATTGGGAGGAAATCAAGCAATTTCAATTTAAGTCAAAGTTGACCCAGAAAGTCAAACTTCAAGCACTTAACTAGTGGCATAGCTAAAATCCACAATACTTGGAATTAGCTCCTTAAATTTTACAGGCATATACTACATGTCATTTAGGAATTGTAGCAAAAAGAATCAACTAAAAATGTTGAGAAACGAAGAAGTTATGCACATCGGAAGTTGGCACATTTTAGCATTTAGCAAACTAGTCAAAGGAAATGGAAACTTGCATATCTCATTCAAAATTTGGAATTTATGAACCAACATCTCCAGATCTTACTTTTAATATATAAACATCATTTACGGATAGCAAACACACCATTAGAACAAGATTAACATGCTCAACCAAAATGAAAAGTCCACTTTTCACAGAAAATGACAGCTTTGAGTACCCGACTTGCAGCTGTGTTTTGAGTGACCAAACGGAGGTTTTAGAAAGTGTGCGAGTAGCCGTTGTAAAGCTAAGACACAATACTTTACTAGGGAAAAAGAATCAACTGATTTCGATGAAAATTGAGTAAGTTATGACAGCTGCAAGTTGACCAAAAATTCTGGTCAAAGCTGTTAGAAATTTCCAAGTTTGCCCATGACTAGCATTTCAACTCTATGCTAACATTTGATCAAATTAACACCTACCAACAAGTTTATAACCATAATATCATGCAATTTCTGTTCCTAACAAGATCATACCATATTCATATCAAAATCTCAACCTTGAGCTAGCAATTAAGCACATTACACCCAAATTCCATAACCAAACACCCAACAATCATACAAAAGCACACATAGCAGATTTCAAGCTCAAAACCCAGCCCTAAACTCGAGTTCAAATCTGTCCCAAATTAAGAATTAACATATCTTGAGCTAACACAAGTTTCAAGAGCATACAAACTCCACATTTAGCACAAAAACACTAGAAAACACACATGCAACTAAGAATTTCGGATTTCAAAACTTAGGGTTTACCAATTTGGGGAAGAAATCGCAGATTTGAGAGAGAAGAGGGGATGATGAAGCTTCCTTGATGTTGTTGGAGTTTGATTGAGCTTCCAAACTCCGGATTTTAGCTCCTAGATGCTTGATTTTGCGAAAATCTCAAGTGTGTGTGTGTGTGTGTGTTGAAATCGTGAAGAAGAGAGGAAAGGATGAAGCTGATGAATCGTGAATGAGGGGGAGGAGGAAGATAAAATGCAGATTTTTCTTTTAATTAAATGTTACACATTTGGTCCCTCAAGTTTTCTTTTTAGCATATAAGGCATAAAACTCATTTAAGTGGGTTTTTACTAAAAAGTTGTAAGGTAAAAATTCTAAAAATATTTCCAAGTGCTTTTAAATCATTTAGCATGTAAGATTTTGTCGGGTTATATAAATTTATCATTTGTACCTAAAAATCCAAATTTACACACGAAGCCCGGTTTCGCATAAAAATGCAAATTTTCACAACTAACACATGAGATCAAGAAATAAGTTCACAAAACAAGTTACTAAAATTAATTAGCAAATAAACATGTATAAAAATGTAATCATTCAAATAACGGGTCTCGGGTTCGTTAACGGAACTAACGGAAAAACTTAACGGAGTTAACTTGGGAAGTTACAGTTGTCACACATCATGGTTGTGTGTAACCGATATGACTGATATGAGTCTATAAATCATGTAATGCGTGATCTACTTGTAATCTAGCCGACATTAGCCAGATGGTTCGAACAATTATAGTGAGATGCAGCTATTTGTTATAAGGAAACATAAATTGAAAAAGTTCTGTGTCGACTTTCATTAAGATAGGATATATAGAGATCCTGTTAAGGTACTAAAGTCCGATAAAATGATTCTTTTTTCTTTTACAAGTTTCATTTTTTGAGTTGCATTGCGTTCCAGTGTCGGGGAACGGCTTTTCCTTCCATAGTTACCAACTTGTAAGATCCCTTGGCGTGTGCTTCACTGACTTGGTAGGGACCTTCCCAGTTCGGTCCCAATTTACCTTGGTTCTCCTGTCTGCTGGCTTCATTGTGTCGGAAAAAGTAATCTCCAGGTCGGAAGGTGATCTCCCGGACCTTTTGATTGTAGTATTTTTCCATTTGCTTTTTGTATCTTGCCTCATTGATTGCAGCCATGTCTCGGCGTTCTTGCCTTAAAGCTAAGTTGACCAGCAACTCTGAGTCATTGGTGAATTCCGAGACGTTCTCTGTTCGGTATGTTGGCATGCCAATTTCTGTCGGTATGACAACTTCGGAGCCGAAGGTTAAGCTGTAAAGAGTGTGCCCGTGACTTGTTCGCTCGGTGGTGCGTATGTCCCATAAAACATTTGGCAATTCGTTGAGCCAGTTCTTCCCCTGTTCGCCGAGTCTGGTTTTGATACCCGACACAATGGATATGTTCGTCCGTTCAACCTGGCCATTTGACTGTGGGTGCGCGACCGAGGTGAACACTTGTGTGATTTGCAACTCCTGGCACCATGTTTTGAACGAGTTTTTGGTGAACTGTTTTCCGTTGTCGGACACTATCTTCCCTGGCAAACCATACCGACACACTATTTGCTCCCAGACGAAGCTGATAACCTGTTTACCGGTTATTGTGGCGACGGCTTTTACCTCTGGCCATTTGGTGAAGTAGTCGACTGCAACTATGAGGAACTTGATTCGGCCTGGTGCTTCTGGGAAGGGACCGACGATGTCGATGCCCCATTTGTAGAAGGGCCATGGGGATGCTACTGGTATGAGGTTGTGCTTCGGTACGCGTTGCACGCTTGCGTGCATTTGGCAACCTCGACACTTTTGTATTTCCTTCTCTGTGTCGGTGTACATTGTTGGCCAGTAATAACCCATTGTCATCATCCGGGTTACTATCGACCGCGGGCCAGAGTGTGTGCCACAGATCCCTTCATGAATCTCTTTTATGACATAGTTGCCTTCTTCAGGTGTCATCCATGTTAGCAGCGGCTGTAGGTATGGCTTCTTGTAGAGTTTGTCATTGTGAAGTGTGTACTGTTAAGCCTGGGACTTCATCTTTGCTGCTTCTAGTGAGGATTCAGGGAGGGTACCTTGGAGTAAGTAATCCCGGATTGGTGTTATCCAACTGTTGGAAACTACTATGTCGGTTTCGAGCAACTCCTCGATCCCGTCGGTCCAACTATGGATGATTTCGACCGGCACCTGTTTTGTGAGGTGGGCGAATGCGAGAGATGCAAGCTTGCTTAGTGCGTCGGCTTTCTTATTCTGACTTCTCAGGATTTGGGTGATCTCAAATCCTTCGAACTGGGAAGTTAGCTCTTTCACTTTGTTGGCGTACCTCTGCATTGCTTCGCCCCGAATTTCGAACTCTCCGTTTACCTGGTATGTGACTAGTAGCGAATCGACTCGTGCATCTAGTTTTTTCACCTTCATCTTTCTTACCAATCGCAATCCTGCCAACAATGCCTCGTACTCGGCTTCGTTGTTTGTACTTGGTAAGTCGAGCCGAATGGCATATGTTACTTCGACTCCGTGTGGGTCGATCAGGACCAAGCCGGCACCCGAACCTTCGCTGTTTTTGGCTCCGTCTGTGTACAGAGTCCAGACATCGGTGCCATCGATTGGTGGTGGGGGTTTGTTGTCTTTGACTGCCGGCTTGTCGGTGTTGGGTTCGACTTGCAATTCTGTTATGAAGTCGGCCAATACTTGCCCATTAATCTCTGTTCGTGGCTTGAAGTGTAGTTCGTGTTCTCTGAATTTGATAGCCCATTTTGCGAATCGGCCTGATGTTTCCGGTCTTTGAATTACCTCTCGGAGGGGGTAATTTGTGAGCAATACTTGCCCTTTAATCTCTGTTCGTAGCTTGAAGTGTAGTTCGTGTTCTCTGAGTTCGATAGCCTATTTTGCGAATCGGCCTGATGTTTCCGGTCTTTGAATTACCTCCCGGAGGGGGGAATTTGTGAGCACTGTAATCTTGTAAGCCTGAAAGTATCCGCGCAGGCGCCGGGCAGTGTGGATTAGAGCTAATAATAATTTTTCAATTTTGGTGTACATGGTTTCAGGGTTCTTCATTGCTTTGCTCATGAAATAGACCAGAATTTGCTGGTCGGCTCGCTCGGTGCATAGGACCGAGTTTATGGCTTCGGTACCGACAGAGAGGTAGAGGGTCACCTCCTCCCCTGTCGCTGGCGCGGTGACTGGTGTGAGAGCTGTGAGGTTCTGCTTTAGTTCTAGGAACGCTTTATCGGCTTCTTCGGTCCATAGGAACTGTTTATTGTCGGATACTTGCTTCAAGGTTCGGAAGAAAGGCATCGACTTTTCTGCTGACTTGGAGATGAAACGATGGAGGGCAGCTAGTCGACCGTTTAAGTACTAGAGTTCTTTCAGACATTGTGGTGCCTTCATTTGCATTATGGCCTTTATTTTTTTCAGGATTGGCCATGATGTTTTGGTCGGTGACTATGTGTCCCAAGAATTTGCCTTGCCTCATTCCGAAAGAGCATTTGGCCGGATTGAGCTTCATGTTGACAGCTCTGAGTCGACCAAATGTCTCTTCGATGTCGTTGATCATCGTTTCCTCTGTCCCACTCTTGATGACTAAGTCGTCGACGTAGGCCTCCATGTTTCGGCCAATTTGCGGGTCGAAGACTTGGTCAATCAATCTTTGGTAAGTGGCTCCGGCATTTTTCAAGCCGAAGGGCATCTTTCGGTAGCAGAAAATGCCTTTGTCTGTGTGGAAGGCTGTTTTTTCTTCGTCTTGCTGAGCCATCTTGATCTGGTGGTAGCCTTTGTAAGCGTCAAGAAAACACTTGTATGTGTAGCCCGATAGGGCGTCTACTTTTGCGTCTATGGCCGGCAGGGGATAACAGTCTTTCGGGCATGTGTTGTTGAGGTTGGTGAAGTCGACACACATTCTCCATGAGCCATCGGATTTGGCTATCATGATTGGGTTGGCGATCCAGGTGTGCCATTTTACCTCTCGTAGGATTCCTGCTTTTACCAACTTTGTTACTTCTTCACATACTTCCTTGCTTCGGTCTCGAGCCATGCTTCTTTTTGCTTGGGCCACCGGTCGCTGCTTTGGATCAACTTTCAAAAGGTGTTCAGTGATCTCTTTGGGTACCCCTGTCATGTCGCCCGGTGTCCAAGCGAACACATCTGTGTTATTACGTATCAAGTTGTATAACTTCTCGCGTGTCGGATTAGATAGCTCGGGACCGATGGTGACCAGTTGGTCCGGGTATTCCTCATTGAATTTCCACTTATTCTGGGTTGCTTCCTCTGTGACATCGGCTGTGAGGTCGGACTCGGATCGGGTGGATCGGACAGTTGCTATGCCATCCCTAGTTGGGAACTTCATTAGCCCATGCGCTGTAGAGACAAGGCAGCCGAATTGGTAGATCGCTGGTCGACCGAAAAGGATATTGTATCGCGAGGGTCGGTCGACCACGAGGAAGGTCACTTCCTTGGTTCTTATGTACGATCCACCAGATAAGGTTACCGGCAGGGTAATTTCTCCTTCGGGGAATACCATGTCTCCACTGAAGCCGAGCAATGATGTTTTCGATGGCTGGAGGTGTTGCTGTATGTGAGTTGGCAGTTTGGAGAAACATGCCTTGTACATGATGTCCGAAGCACTCCCCCCATCAATGTATGTTCTATGAATGTCGTGGTCTGCCACATTGGCGATGATGACCATGGGGCTGAGTGTCGGTGTAACAACCCGTAAGTTTCCAAGGACTTAAACCGATGATATATACTTATGTGTTAACTGTGTTACGTAACTGTTTACTTGCAACGTGCCAATTTTATCGTAATTACATTCATTTACAATAGGAAAATAGCCTTGACGTAGCCTTAACTCATGTTGTAAACAATAATTGAACATGATGACTTCTTTGCACGAAATGGTCGCTGGAACTTCAATAATAATAAAACGACTAACCAAATTCATTTATCAAGTTTACCAAACTATGTGGTAAACGTTAAACATGATCCCATCATCTTGGAGTTTATCATTATTTTCATTTTCATTTTACGTTCATTTAAACCATTAAACTTTAATTTACCTTTTATCAACCTTTATCATTTTATGGCACACATTTCATCTGTGACTAATACAAACAATTTCATGTTAAATAACAACGTGTTTAGACTACGACAACAAAAACGAGACTTGTGATCCATTCCTCGCGTAAACCTCAATATATTTTACGTCCAAAACATTTTATTAAACCTTATTAATATTCACGACAATTGTATTTTCACATGCATGTAATATATTTATACATGCAACGTAGGTTTTCAAAATATAAACCTATGTAATACTTTGAGTTCACCTAAGTTATCATTTTATTATCTCTAAACGTCGCGGATAACTATTTTTATAAAACATTTTGTTACACTCGATTCGTTTATTTATTTTATCCGTTCCGCGTAGCATCCGACCCGTCACCTTTCCCTTTCCCCCTTCCCATTTCTCCTCGTGACCCGGCCTCCACCCAAGACCGAACCCGGTTTCTGTCCCCTCCCTTGTTCGGTCGGTCCAACCAAGCAACAAACCACCACCATTCCCATTCAATTTTCTAGTTACTTGGTTGTACCATGTTTGACCTCCTTTTTCCTTGTTCCATCATCTCCAACAAGCCTATAGGCCTTTTGACAACATAGCCTAAGGTTGTCTCCTATGACAACAATTCTATTACCCAAAGTGTAATATTTTCCCTCCCATTTGATCATCCTTTTCCCTCTAATGTTGCAGCCCGAAATCATCCAACTAACACAAGTATTCAAGTCCCTTTATTCCCCTTGGAGAACCCTTGAACCGACCAAGAAGAAGGCTCAAACCCGAGCCCTTCTTTTTCCTGTTTTCGGTCCATACACGACACACACACACACACAAACACTTAACTTTTATTAACCCACTTCAATTTACTAGATATTTATCTACAAACCAAAGACACAAACACCTATTTCTTTACCCCTCTCTCTCTAACCCGTCACCCTCTCTCTTTCGGTCACCTCTCTCTCTCTCGGTTCACATAAAACCGAAACACACACACCCACATAACCAAACACTCCCTTTTCTCATTTAACTCCCATACTTAATCATCTTTTAGAAACCTACCCTCATTTACAACACAAACACTTGGAGAACACTTCTCTTGCTCCTCTCTCTCTCTACAAACCGTAAGCCTCTCTCTACTCTCTCTCTCTTCTCTCTCTAAATTTCTTAAACAATCTCTCATTCTCTTGACATTCCATGGTGTCAGGGAGCTTTGGAACTCAAGAACAACCATCATCATCATCATTTTCAGCCATTGTCATCCCATAACAAGGTTCCATCATCACTTCTTCTAGTAAAATCTTGTTCTAACAAGAATACTTAGTCTCCTTTCATGACTAGTTCACTCCATTAGCAAGTCTTGACTCACATTGTTGTCTAAACATCATTTTACCCCATAAAAGCTTACTTACTTGTATTTAACTTCATGTTCCTCCATATGTTTACCTACTAGAAACTCATGATAACATTTACTTGCATTATTATGTTCAAGATTAAGATTGGTTAGACTTTTACACAAGTATTAGCTTAGTTTGTATTTTTAGACAATAACTTTGTATTTATCATGTGTTATGTGTAGATCTTGTAATTTTGGACCCCTTGATGCCTATGACACTTTTTTAGACTCTTAGGCTGTGTTTGGCGCACTAGCTGAAAGCTAGCTGCTAGCTGATAAGCTAGCTGTTAGCTGATAAGCTAGCTGACAAGCTAGCTGCTAGCTGATAAGCTAGCTGCTAGCTGATAAATTATAAGCTAGCTGATAAAAAATAACGTTTGGTAAAAACTAGCTGATAAACTAGCTTAAAAATATAAAATGACATAAAAGTACATGTCATAAATGTAAATAAAGATATTTATTTATAAGTTAGGAAAGGGTAAAATTGGAAATATTATAAAAGCTAGTTGAAAAGCTAGTTGAAAAGCTACTCCAACTAGCTTTTCAAAAGCTAGCTTATAAGCTAGCTTATAAGCTAGCTTTTTGATGTTACCAAACGGGGCTTTTAAAAAAAGCTAGCTTATTAAAAAAGCCCCGTTTGGTAACGTCAAAAAGCTAGCTTATAAGCTAGCTGATAAGCTAGCTTATAAGCTAGTTGATAAGCTAGCTTATGGCGCACCAAACACAGCCTTATTATAGTCAAAATATGATATCTTGGACTTTAGAAAAGTTACTAGTGCTTAAACTCACCTTAGCAAACTTTTACATACAAAAGTACACTTTAAAAACCCTAAAAAGTGCCTTTAGCTATAGATTCGTTTTGACCAGAAAGTTTGGACTTTTAAACATTAGGTTTTGATGGTTAAAGTGAACCTAATAACATGGCCAAAAGATCCCTTTATAAATTACTTGAATTTGGGCACAAACCGGGACTAAAACCGACACCCGACGGGCCCGGAAACACCATTTTTGTAAAGAAACCCAAATCTGGTCCAAATGAACTCATAGGGTTATTTTAATGATGAAAACATGTTTACAAATTCTTATGGTAAAATTTAGGAACCTAACAGTGTCATTTAACGGGCAAACGGGACCAAAACGGCAAAACCGACACTAAATACACAAAACCGGCAAACTAATGCAAACCGACACTTAAAATCATTATCCACCCATTTTGGAAAGAAAATAATCTTATTTTATTGAACTTGATTGATTTCTAACTAAAACGGATAAATATCGTTTAATTAGCGGTTACCGCGAAATCGCCCGGTTTTTGGCTAATTTGTCAAAATAACCAATTTTCATATAAAAACCCTCATTTTGACTTAATATTTATTTCTATAAATATTTACCATCTTTAAATATTATTTGGGAATTTTTATATATTTTATTTAATTAAAAATATATATTTTACATTATTTCCAAATAAATAACTAACCGGATATATTCCCTTGACTTTTCAAATCACTTAACCCTAAGGCTACCATGACGTCAAGACTTGACCTACCTAATTGGAGTGACATTAATGTCAACCCAATTACTTATTATATTGCATGTCTTATAATTATCTAGGCTTGCATTTCCCGTTGATCATATTTCCGACTACTGTTTCTGAATCATGTGAGTTTTCACGGCCCCTTTTTCCTTTAACTATTTTATCTTTGGGGGAGAATTCATACATACATTTTTCCATGTTAGACAATTAGACCTTGTTATCATAACTGTTTCATGTACTTTTCCATTGTCCACACTTGTTATCACATGTTCATTCATGCTATAACCCAAACCCCACTATTAACTGAATCCGATTAATTATCATTTGCAAACGGTAACGTTTGAATAGATCTATTGGGTTAACGCCCCTGCTCTGATTGGTAGCGGGTAAACAGTCAGTTTCGGTAATCAGGGTACATGGTAACATTATCAACTAGTCTTATCAAATATTGTCAATTATTAACATGAACTGTTTTCAATTACTATTTTTATTCAACCTTTAACTGCTAGCACTTTAAACCTGTGAAACTCACCAACAATTATTTGTTGACCGTTTTCTCGTATGAATTCTCAGGTACTTAAACTTAACTGCTGTGCATGCATCGGACCTGCTTGCTTGTTTCCTGCCTTTGCATCTTAGGACTTTTCATTTGTTTCTGGAGTATGGTTTAGCCTTTGGAGATTTTCCTGACATAACACCTAACGGTGTCATGTCCTAAAAATCTTTTGAAACTTATGTGTTGTAAACGTAAAACTATTTACTTTTCTCATTACAATTAATCCGCTGCGTAATGATATTGGAAAAACTCCTATTTACTCCAACAATTTAACAATTTCCAAATTGGCTCTAGTTGTTGAACCATCCAGAGTACGTTCGTAACCTTGACTGTGATAACCTTTTTTGCATCCCGACACAAATCTTACAGGGTGTGACAGTCGGCACATCCGTGTCTAGTGCTGGGAAGGAGATTGGCTTGTTGGCCCAAGTTTCTCTTCTGAGCTTCGGTCTTTTGCTGCGAGAAGTGTGTGTCATTAGAATTGGGGCATTGTCATTTTTCTTCTCTTTCTTGTTCTTTTGTTCCTTGATTTCTTTCAACAGGTGTGCCAGCTGCCCTGTTTTTACTGCATGGTTGATCTCCTTCTTCAACTGATGACACTCGTTTGTATCATGACCTCTGTCGAGGTGGAAATCACAATATTTGGCCATATTTCGGTTGGTTGTGTTGGAGCCCATTGTTCATGGTTTTCCAAATTGCCGACTGGCGTCTTTAGTCTGCAAAATTTCCCTGGGAGTTTTTGTGAGGTTGGGGTATTCCCTTTTATCGTGCCTCTGGTTAGAGGGAGACGGTCGTTCGTAAGGTGTAAAACCGGAGTGTCGACGATCGTATCGGCTTCCTCTATCTCCCCTCGGCTGCTAGGGTCGGCGGAAGTCCCTATTGTGTTGTGGTCGACCTTGTGACCTTTGTTGTCCGACAGACGATTTGTCTCGGAGCTGTGTTGCCTCCTCACCTCGGATGAAGGCTTCGGTTCGGTCGAAAGCTTCGTGGATTGTCGCAGGAACTCTGGCACTCATCTCCTTAATCAATTGCCTCGTCCTTAAGCCATGGATAAAGGCTGAAATTTTCTGTCTCTCATTGGCGTGGCCGATGGTCAGAGAATCGGTTTTGTACCTTTCAAGGAAGGTTCAGAGAGACTCCTGGTCTCCCTGTCGGATATTATGTAGCTCGAGGGGATCTTTTGTGCACTTCTTCTGTTGGCCAAAGTGTTTGGAAAATAATTGTTTCAGCTGGGCATAGCTGTCGATCGAGCCATCAGGGAGGGAATTGAACCAGAGTCTAGCTGGGCCTGAGAGGGTCTGTACAAACATCTTGTACCACACGGGAATGGACCACTTTTCTATACTCGCAGCAGATTTGAAGGCGTGTAAATGGTCCTCTGGGTCAGTGCTGCCATCGTATGTCTTTACTGTGCTTGGCAGCTTCGTCTTCGGTGGGCATTCGAAGCTCTCTATTCGTTCAGCGAATTTGCTTTCTTCCTCCGGGATGTAGGGTAAAGAGAAATCATCCGCACTGGCATCTTTTGCTTCGTCTGCCCTTGTTGCTGGAATTCGACTCTGGTGCTTAGCTGTGGCCGAGGGCCTGTGCTTGGGTTCGTCATGTGTGCCGGACCCGATGGGTGCAGTGGCATGCCATATACAGTGGGTATAGGAACATCTGATAAGCTGGTGCTCCGTATGGGTTCATGAACGATGGGTAAGGGTAAAACTGGTGGCTCGGGAATGGCATCGAGTGTTCCTGGTTGAATGGGAATTGTATAGGGCCCGAGGTGCTGTGTGTCGGTTTGGGACATGCTCTGATGACTGGGGTTTGTGCTGACACTGTAGGTCCTGATGTCTGAGTCGACACTGTTGTGCTGTCGGTCACGACAGCTGTCGGCCTCGGTTGGCTAACGTTACCCCCCGGTGGTGGCGGCATTTCGTCGTTGATAATGGGGGTTTCGTCGTCGAAGGATAATTGTACACGTATGCCCTTTGCTCTCTCGGCTGCTACGTGCTCGTTCATCATCTGTTGGAGCTGTAGGAAGTTTCGGCTCACCAGTTTTGGTGTGAGCGTCAGAGTTCGGGGATCAGCTACGACAGACGATCCGACAGTGTTTCTTCCGTCTGGGGTGACAAAGTCTTCTTCGGAGTTTCTTTCTTGATGGTCAGGCATCATGGAAGTTGTGTTGAGGACCGTGCGGATGGCGCCAATGTAGAATCGGGCTACCAAGAATGGCTAAATAGGCCGAAGTCTAGGACGAGCCACTCTGATAGGACGACTACAAAGATGGGAGAATAGTAAGCCTTCGGTCAGGAGGGTCTCGGCTCGGCTGTTATCTGCAAAACAAAGAAACACCGTTGTTCTTGGAGGGCAGGACAGGATGTCCTGCGACCAAGCTCGGGCGTGAGAATAAGTACGTGTTTCGAGAGATTAAGTGTAATCAGGTCGAAGCTAAGCGCATTGAATGAAATCTAACCTGGTGTTTGGGGTGTATTTATAACCCTCAACCTTTGTCTTGTATCGTCACTAATGCTGATTACCCAAAGGAGGTATGCTGCAGGTCTACATCTTGGACTGTACCAAGTTCCTGCAGTATACATTTTGGGTAATCGCATTAAATGTGTGATCAGGTCGGGTGTCGGCATGCCGACCTGTTGTTGTGGGAGCGTTGGTCTGTGGTGTCCGTCTCGGACTTGTCGTGCTCGAGTGTCGGCTGTCGTACGTGCCGTCTAGCCGACGCTGAGCGGATGGTTGGTCGACTCATTCGGAGTCGACCCTTGACGTACATTGTGTGTCGGCCGGCAGGTTGGGAGGCCGACACTCATGACCTGTGTAGTGTTTTGGGTTGGCTGTGTGTGTCTATCTCCTTATGACGTCATCCGACCCGGACACACGTCATCAAATAGTATCTTAGCTTTTGGTATAAACTCATTAATCAACAATATTTCAGGACTCCATACACACAAGAACATGTTAATATTGGCACTGGTCCACCAAGTTCTAATGTCTGATGGTTCCGGTCAGCAACGAACCAAGATTTATCAATACGGTTACATTAAAAAGCGGTAAGGAGTCACCCACTCTTGTAATGGTACATGGATATGTAACTGCACGGGGCTTTTTCTTTAGAAATTTCAGCCAGAAACTATTGATGTCACATTAGATTTGTATGTTTATAAGGTGTAATATCCAAATATTAAAGGGCTGAATAAAAATATGTGGTGAATTTTGAGGGACCTCTTTTGCCAACTAAAGGAAACCTTAATTAAATCCATCCCCAAATGAGAGCATTCTCCATGTTTGTCAGATAAACACGTCTCCACCCTAAAATCCACCTCTTATATCTAAAATAGCCTCATCACAACTCTATTCTGCCACCTATCAAGGCTACATGGAATCAGTTCATCTACACCTGTGCATATATCGATTTCAAAATCACTTCTTCATCACTGAAAAAAAAATACGCAGTAAAGCGTTGATCCGGAGAGAAGCTACTAAAGAGGAAATATGGGGGTTTTTGTGGTCGACCGTTCATAATTCGAGCAGAAGAGAGGTCCTTCAAATTGGTAAAAAATCCAATCAAATTTAAGTTTATTTAAGTCTTTTGATAATATATGACTTTTACCTAGAAATTTATGATTTCATAGGTCGAAATCATAAGTTGAAATCGATGTGCAGAGCTTGATAATTTTAATGACAAAATTTGGTCCAAATTATTAAGAAGCAAGAAGGCAAACCATGTGAACATTTAATTATTTATTTATTTAAGTTAGCTCACAACAGAATGTAAGGTTCAATTGAATCCGGATACTATTTGGGTTCCAGTGGTCGGATCCAGGCACCGGTACCTGTGAAAATTAGCGGGATATCCCAAAAAAATGCATCGAACTGACCGGGGTGCCAGTTCGTGAGGCTGAGCGACGGATAAATTTGGGTAGCAGGCACAACCAAGCACTCTAAGGTGATCGTATGATGGATGGCGATTGTAAAGGCGAAAGGCGGGTGAGTGATATTTGAGACGTTTAGAAGGGAAGATATTATGGAGGTGAGTGGCAGCATGTAAGGCTTCAACCCAGTAGGTGGGGGGGGGACGTGACCGTGAATTAATAATGCATGTATGATGTCATTAATGTGCCGGATCATCCGCTCAGCCTTACTATTTTGTTGGGAAGTTTGGGGGCATGAATTTTGCTGGGAAGTTTGGGGGCATGAGAATCTAAATGTTAGGCCATGAGTGTCGACAAAATTTTTGAACTCGTTATTATCAAATCCCCCCCCCTCCAAGATTACATTAAAAACTTCTAATTTTACGGTTGAACTGAGTGTGAATGAGCCGATGAAACTTAACAAAATTGGTGAAGGTTTAAGATTTGAATTTTAGCGGATAGACGCACACGTATTGAGTTAAATTATCAATTAGGACCATATAATATTTATAACCGTTATTACTTTTGATAGGGGAGGTCCATAAGTCACAACGGACAATATCAAATGGAGCATAAGTTATATATTTGAATCATCAAAAGACAACCGTTTACTGTTTGCAAGTTGACAAGACGAACATACCAAAGATGACTCGTGTTTCTTACAATGAATAAGAAAATTCCGAGACAGAAAATCAAGGATAGTGCTGCCTGGATGACCCAAACGGTTGTGCCATGGTGCCTTAGAAACCGATATGTTGATGGAGGCCGGAGCGGTGAAAGGATATAAGTCCCCTGTGCTATTGTGGCGGGAAAGGAGGTTGCAACTCTGGAGGTCCTTCAAAGAAAAACCGTGCGGGTCAAATTCAACCGAAACATTATTATCTTTTGTAAATTGACGAACAGATAAGATGTTTTTGTGAACTTGTGGGGAATGTTGGATGTTTTGAAGAAAAAAGGTTTTATTAGGGACGGAGTAAAGGCCGTTACCGGATCTTAAAATTGGTAAACGTTGACCATCCCCAACGAAAATAGGCGTTGTAGGTAATGACACCGGTGTTAGAATATTACCTGGGTTTGCAGTGATGTGATTGGATGCTCCCGAATCCATATACCACGACTGGTCCTGATAGTTTAAGTGAGCAGTCTGTATAGCCGCGCCAATATCATTGGGATTAAAAGCATTAAGAACTGCACCGGGCTGTTGGTTAGGAGTGCTTGGGCCGGCTAGGTAATAGGGTTGGGGTTGATGGGCTTGTGGTTGGGCGATAGGATTATAATTATTATTTTGAATATAGTTGGGCCAAGGAGTATTTGAATTTTGGGTTGGGTAAGGAGCTGGTGGTGGTTGGGGGTAATTTTGGGCCGGAGGGTTGTACGTGGAGTTAATAGGCTGTGATTGGTAGGGATAGTTGGAATTTTGATAAGGCTGTGATGGAGGAAGGTATGATTGTCGGCCGCGACCGTGACCACGTCCGGTATTACGGTAGCCGGAATACCGTCCGCGACCACGTCCGCGGTTCATCTGATTCGGATCATAGGGGCGGTAGTTCGGATCGGGGTAGCGGTTTGGATCGGCTTGGCGTGGCGGTTGTTCGGGAGGTCGATTTTGTGATGGAGGCTGGTTTGGTGCGGTGGTGTTACGGTTTGCAATAAGGGCTGTAGGATTGGCGCGAGCTTGAAGATGGTGCGATTCCAATTGTACCATACCGCGAGCGGTATCCCATGTAACAATATTCCGATTTAGCATAGCCGCCACGATGTCATATTTCGCCGGCAATCCACGTATCATCTGCAAAACCAAACGTTCATCCGAAACCGGACGTTCGACATCGGCAGTGTCTTTTAGTTTTTGAAAATAATCTTCCAAAGAAGAACATGCGGATAAGGTGAGCATAATAAACTCATGTTCAAGCTGAAGGGATCGAGAACCCTTGTTATTTAAAAAAAATAGTGTATAACTTAACCCATGCATCGCATGCGGTTGTATCACTTTCTACCATACGTACCACATATTCAGTTGATAGAGTGGAATATATCGACAGAAGAACTAACGGATCGATCTCCTCCCACTAAGTGAACTCAGGACTGTCCTTCTCAGGAGGGGGTGTTCCGTCTATGTGATTGAGAACCTGATGAGCCACCGCTTGAATCTTGAACAGTTTGACCCAAGTGGAGTAGGTAATGATCTTGCCATCAAGGGTTTTAATACGAGATTGGATGTTGGTGACTAAATAGGCGGGGTGGACAGAACGACGAGGATCGGAGGGACCTGCCGAAGTGGGTTTAGGATCGGTTTTGGGGTTGCTATCGTCAGACATCGTCGCCGGAATCGGAAAAAAAGAAAGCCGAGAGGCTAGGGCCGGCTGGTACGATGGTTAGGGTTTAGAGGAGTCCAGTAATTTTTTATCTGATTACCATAAAAGTGTTTGTTATCATTGCCTGAATTGATTTACAAGAGCCCTATATATACAAGATATAAGTACAGACTACACCCCTGTACAATATAAATCGATACATAAATATATAATCTAATAGAAATCATAAGTTGAAATCGATGTACAAAGCTTGATAATTTTAGTGACAAAATTTGGTCCAAATTATTAAGAAGCAAGAAGGAAAACCATGTGAAGATTTATTTATTTATTTAAGTTAGCTCACATCAGAATGTAAGGTTTGATTGAATTCGGATACTATTTGGGTTATGTTAAAACAATTGGAATCAAGAGATTGAAATCATCTTTTTAACATAGCCTTTTTATGATTCTTGGGGAGTTTAGAATTCATTTAATAATTTAAGATACAAGTTTTATGAATACTATGGTTTAAGCCTTATGGGAAAAGGGATTTTGGAACAGAAGGTGAATTCATAGAAATTTAATAGAATTTTTATACCATGAAGAAAATTCATAGTTATAACATGGATTTTTGATTGAAAATTTATAAATCTACAAATTAATTCAGAGGTTGTGGACTAACTCACTGTTAAGCTTTAGAAATCAAAATAATAATGAGGTTCTAGTAATTATCAAGAAACACTTTGTTTCTTCTACTAAAGAAACAAGATGATTTGTAATAGTTCAGTAGGTTTGGAATTCAAGTCATGAAGTTATGAGTTTTATTCTAAGAACGAGGACCGTAATTTTAGACACACATGATATCAAGTGTTCCTGCACATTGTTAAAATTTGAAATCAGATTAGAATATGACCATATTTTAAAAGATGGTTCTAAGACAGTAAATATATATGTATGTATATGTTTAGGTTGATTCAAAAGGCGGTTATCAATTTAGACTCGAGAAGCTTAAGAAAGAAACGAAACATCGATCTAAGACGAGTCATGTTAACATTACAAAACTGTGATACATGCTTGTTGCTAAACTGTAATTGTTTGAAACACTACAATTCTTGAAAGTGGAATAAACATGTAGAATAAAAATCAACTAAATGACTCAGGAAATATACGTATAAACGGGACCGATTATATGTGCGTAATGGAACTGAACTTCAGATATTATACTTTGTTGTATATAGAAACTGGATAAGTATATATTGTCTAAATCTCGCATTAATAGCTTGATAGAGTTGTGTTGATTTATATGCATGTAAAAATACATTTCAAGATGTGTAAAATGAAGTTTTGTTGAAAATATATGTTTATGAACTCACCAGCATAAGTTGACGTCGTTTATAAGTATGTGTTACAGGTGATCACTAAGGGATAAGTTTCTAGAGTCATATGAATATAGAGATTAGAAGAATAAATAACTGAAGAAATTTTGAGGGCTCTTAGCCATATTATATTATCTCTAGTTATTTCCTTAGTAAGTAACTTAGTACGAGCGTTTGTCACTTTACTTTGTAAGAACCGTTGTGATTATGTAATGTAAAATATTTAGCTTCCGCTGTAAGTTCGATATCAATCTGTCACGTTAAGCCCCGTTCAGGACGGGGTGTGACATAAGGTAATATATAAAGTTTATTTTGGATGATTTTGTTGGAATTTTGGGAGAAAAACTAGTGAAAAATGTGTTTTTTCACTAAATGTGAAAATGAGTTTTCACCAACTTTGGACTAAAATAAAATATAGATAACATAGGTTGTTGCCTCTGTACTTTATGGGTTTGTGTAGTACGTTGTGAGGGCTTTCCAACGCACCAAACCACGTCCAAAACGGAGCTCGTATCAATGAGATATGAAAGCTCAAAGTTGAGGTCTCGCAGTAATAAAAACTGCGAATATAAGAGAGAAAATGCTAAGTATAGTATGAGAACTCATCCCACATTAGTTGGGGGATGAAACCAAAAGTGGTTTATAAGGTGGGAACCTTACCAACTATTGTTTCCTCTAGTAGGACACATCCCTTGGACCCTGAGGGGAAGCACCCCTAACTCGCACTCGCACTCGCACACATGCACGTGCGTGGCGTGGGCGTAGGAGGCGCTTTGATGACGCACTTTGCACTTTACACGCTCGCATCGCCGCGAGCCGCTTGAGAGCCGCCTTATTGTTTTTAAGTTCAACAGGAAGTTGGTCTGGTTGGAGACCTGGCGGAGAAGTTCAAGCGGAGTGGAGAGTTGAATCGGAAGAACATGTTCGGGCAGAACCAGTTCAACCGGAAAGTAGGTCAAGCGAACTTGTGTGGTCCGGGCGGAACCGAGTTCAACCTGAACAGTAGTTCCGGTTGAAGTTCAAGCGGAAGGTTTGTCCAGAAGCACCAGTTCAGCCGGAAAACACAGTTACGCGGAGTTCCTCCGGAATGACAGCTGTAGACGCGTTTTTGAGCTAATTAAGGTAATTCCACGTTAATTAGAAATTAATTTTCATTAAAGATGTTTAATGCAAAGCTTGACTATGAATTATTTTTGTGTGCTCAACAAGTCACTCCCACCACTATAAATACAGCCTCATTAGTTGAGACAAAATACATCGAATCCCACACAAGAGTTCTCTCCGCCTCTCCTCTCTCTTTCTCTCATCTTCTTCATCATTCTTGGTTCTTCAAGATTTGAAGGTATTTTCAAGCTTAGAGTTATATCTGTCGTATAATCGGTTTCGGGATTATACCTTGGGAAACAAAACGGGATCCTCGGTAGACTCGGAATTTGTTTTAAGGGACCCGGGTTTTGACCCGAAGCCTTCGCCAAGGTTCCTTGGAACCTTCTTGTTTTCTTAAACTAATATCAAAAGACTTTCTCAAACTTTTTTCATAACTCTCTGTCAATATTTTCTTTCATTCAAATCATTATTACTTTCTTTTGTCAAGATCTGTATTTAATTTACTTGTATTGTAATTTCACTTCATTCTATTTCCGTGTAATATTTCATTTATTTTCTTGTAACCTTTTGTCATTTCTTTGTAATTGTAATAGGAGTAGATCTAATTTCTTTCACTTGTATTGTAATAGAATATGTTTATTTCCTTTGTTGTAATCGTACTAAATAAAATTATTTATTTTATTTAAATTTACGAACGGTTCTCCTACAAACTTAAAACAAATTTTTAAGATAAAATTACATATTTTGTCCTTTAACTTTGCCTGTTTTGTAACTTTTATCCTTTATCTTTTTTTTGTTACATTCTCCGTCCTTTAACTTTTTTTTTCGTTCACCTTTTGTCCTTTTTAACAGAATCCGTTAAAGTCCACCTTTAAGTCAAGGGTATTTTTGTTTTTTTTACTTTTTAGGTATATTTTTTGTAGTTAAATAAAAAGGAGGGGTGTAATGTAAATATATAATTTCTTTTTCTTTTATCACCCCCAACATTCCCCTAACCCTAAATATCCATCACCGCCGGTGAAAAGAAAGAGAGAGAGCAGCACTGCTGTTGCCCCCACCCCCACTTCCGTTTAATCATCACCACCGGCGACCTTCATACGGCTGTTGAACTGCAAGTCAAATATTAGGTTATTGAACTGGATCTGTGAAACGGTGAACCGTCTCCGTGTACCAACAGTGGCTTAAATCTTGTTGCGTGAAGAAATAGATCTCTGAAGAGGGAAGAGTCGTCGGACGGAGCTTCTTAATCGCCGATAGATTAGGGCCGTTCGCCGCTGGTTCGAAATCGTCGTTGGTTCGGAATCCCCGAGAGTGAATTTGTGCTGCAAAATTGTTACTACTGTACGCCGCTAGTTCGGAATCGTCGAGAGTGACGGAATCGCCGAAGATGGTCGGTAGGTTGCCGCTGGTTCGAAATCGCCGAGCGAACACTTTTCTATGGTGTACACAAAGTAAATTTTTATTTGTTAAATTAATTGAATAGGATCTTAATATAATCCGATCCAACAAGTAGTGTCATCCATCTCCGGATACTTGCAACTCCGGTGACTTTCCCGTTGGTATTTTTCAGTCCCAACTCCGACGACTGTCCCGACCTGCAACTCCGACTCCAAGCTCCATCGATGGTGTTTTTCAGTCTCAGCGACCATCCATCTCCTTCTTCTTTTCTGTATCCAAAACGAATACTCTTGGGGTCGGTTTTGTTTGCGATGGGTTGAGAAAGAGGCAGCTGTTATGGAGTAGGGAGGGGTTAGGGTGGAATGATTGTGGCCGAAGATGGAATGATTGTGGCTGGAGGTGGAATGATTGTGGCCGGAGAAACTTGGTCGGCGGTGATGGTTAGAGTCTGCTCAAAATGTTAAACTATTAGGGGTGATAAAAGAAAAAGAAATAACAGATTTACATAACATACCCCTCCTCTTTATTTAAGTACAAAAAATACCCAAAATATAAAAAGACAAAAATACCCTTGACATAACGGTGGACTTTAAGGGATTCTGTTAAAAAGGACAAAAGGTGAATGAAAACAAAAGTTAAAGGACAGAGAGTGTAACAAAAAAAGATAAAGGACAAAGGTTGCAAAACAGACAAAGTTAAAGGACAAAATATGTAATATTGTCAATTTTTGAAACACCGTTCGTTTTATAAAAACTTCATTATCTCGAGTTTCAAAGTTGGACTTAGATTTCTCGAGATGATTTAGTTTTTTAAAAATAAATATTTTTTTAACTCGTTTTGACTCAAAGTTGGACTTAAAGTTAAATGAGTTGTCGGTTACGACAAAACTTTAACATCCATTTGTTGGACGTTAATTTTTCTTCATAACTTTAAAATCCATTAGTTGGACGTTATAAATATTTCTTTAAAACCATCTAACCTCCGTAAGTTGGAAGTTATAAAAATTTACTGCACTCTAAATCCGTCCATATATTGGACTTTAATCTCTTTAAACGTGTGCGTTTAGAGATTAAAAACTCTCTTCGACTCCTCGAAAACCACCCATTAGTTGGAGGTTTTTTCTTACACTTTAAGCGTGCGCGTTTAGATAACTTTCTGAATATTAACTTGTGTAGTTTTCTATCTCAGAAAAAATGACCAACGAAGTTGTAAAGACGGCCGAAAAGTCTAAGGAAATACCATCGGTTGGTACCTCTAGTGGCATAATGGCCAACACCATCGCGAGTCATGCCGGACAACTCGAGAAGTTCTCGGGTTTGCACTTCATAAGGTGGCAATAAAAGATTCTGTTCTATTTGACCACCTTAAACCTTGCGAGGTGTCTCACGGAGCCCGCTCCCCAACTCGGTGAAGGGGAAGCCAACGCTGAAACCGTTAGCGCGGTGGAAGCTTAGAAACATTCTGACTACTTGTGCCGCAACTATGCGTTGAACGGCCTAGTGGACTCGTTGTATAATGTCTACTCAGTGTTTAAGACTTCCAAAGAATTATGGGAGTCTTTAGACAAGAAGTATAGAATGGAGGATGCTGGCACGAAGAAATTCATGGTAGCCCGTTTTTTGGACTATAAAATGGTTGATAATAAAACCGTGATGAGCCAAGTCCAAGAACTTTAAATTATACTACATGAGGTCCACGTAGAGGGTATGTCCCTCTGTGAGAAATTTCAAGTGACGGTAATGATTGAAAAGCTTCCGCCTTCGTGGCTTGAGTTTAAGAACTATCTTAAACACAAAAGAAAGGCGATGACCATTGAGGATCTCATTGTCCGTCTTCGTATTGAGGAGGAAAATAAGACTGCTAAAAAAGCCATCACCATGCAACCTTCGGCTAAGGTGAATATGGTGGAGGTTGGTCAGTCTTCCAAAGGAAGCAAGCGAAAGGGTGGGGCCAATGCCAAGGGCAAAGGCAAAGCAGTAGAGCACTTGGCACCGAAGAAAGGGGTTGTGAAAAAGAAGCCTATAAAGTACTCAGGAAAGTGCTACAACTGTGGGGGGCATGGTCATCGGGCGGGTCAGTGCCCGAAGCCACAACATGAGCGCGCTCACATGGTGGAGGATGACATGCCACTGGTGGCCATGATCACTGAGGCGTCTTCCTTCATATCTGAAGTCAACATTGTGGGGGAGAACCCGGGCTGGTATGTTGACACCGGTGCCACCCACCACGTGTGTGGGACAAGTCCCTCTTTAGTACGTTTAAAGAGGTGAAGGGGACTGAGAAGCTTTATATGGGGAATAAAGATTTTGCTGACATCATGGGTGTAGGCAATGTGGTCTTAAAGTTCACTTCTGAGAAGGAACTCACGTCGAGCAACGTTCTGAACGTGCCATAAATCAGGAAGAACCTTGTTTCTGGATGGCTGCTCAACAAGTTTGGATTTTTAATTGTGATCGAGTCTGATAAGGTCGTGTTGACCAAAAACGGCATGTTTGTAGGCAAGGGCTATGCCCAAAACTCTATGTTCAAATTGTCTACCATGGTTATTAATAAAATGGCGAAAGCCTCCTCTTCTACTTATATGATTGAGTTTTATGATTCAAATATGTGGCATGGTAGATTAGGACACGTTAATTTTAATTCAATACGCCGTTTAATGAATTTAAAATGTTTGCCAGATTTTAAAATAGACTCGAATTCAAAATGTGAAACGTGTGTCGAATCCAAACTTACAAGATCATTGTTTAAATCGGTTGAACGAATAACCGAACCTCTAGACTTAATTCACACTGATGTGTGTGACTTGAAAGTCGTCCCCACGCGTGGTGGCAACAAGTACTTCATCACATTTATTGATGATAGTACAAGATATTGCTATGTATACTTACTTAAGAGTAAGGATGAAGCAATAAACAAGTTTGTCTTGTTTAAGAACTTGGTTGAGATTAAATTCACCAATAAAATCAAGGTTTTGCAAAGTGATAGAGGAGGTGAATATGTTTCACCGTTTACGGACTTATATGCACAAAGTGGAATTGTCCATGAGACCACCACACCTTATTCTCCACAATCCAATGGCATTACGGAATGGAAGAACCGTACAATGAAAGAGATGATGAATGCCATGTTGAACAGTTATGGGATGAGCCTAGACATGTGGGGGGAAACCATTTTGACGGCTAACTATCTTTTAAATAAGATACCCCGCAAAGATAAGGATAACACTCCTTATAAATTATGGACGGGCAGAACGCCATACTACAAATACCTGAAAGTGTGGGGGTGCCTAGCTAAAGTACTAGCTCCTTTGCCTAAGATGCAAAGGTTAGGACCCAAAACTGGGGATTTTGTGTTCATTGGATACGCAGAAAACAGTAATGCATATCGGTTTCTTATCCATGAATCGAAAAATCCCGATATACACGAAGGCACTATCATGGAATCAAGGAATGCTTCATTCTTTGAAAATGTATTCTCGTGTCTATCATAAGAACACGCGAGTTCATCGACACCATTAGTTGGTGACGAGACTCACGAAGAACCATCAGTTGGTGACGAGGCTTATGAAAAACCATGTGTTGGTAACAAGGTTCATAAACAACCTGCATCTAATGAGGGTGATCTTAGACGAAGTAAGTGAAAAAGGGTTGGAAAATTCTTTGGACCTGACTTCACGGATTACATGGTTGAGGGTGATCCCAATACCTACCGCGAGGCGGTAACCTCTTCAGATGGGCCTCAATGGAAAGAAGCCATCAAGTGTGAGATAGAGTCTATCTTTCAGAACCACACTTGGGAGCTTGTCGATCTTCCTAATGGATGCAAACCACTTGGATATCGGTGGATATTCAAGAAGAAGTTGAAATCCGATGACTCCATTGACAAGTATAAGGCGAGGCTAGTGATCAAAGGATACAGACAAAAGTGTTGATACACGATGTGGCAACGAGCTGGATCAGACAAAGCATCAAAGACACGAAGACTTCAACTAAAGGTTTTGGTGGCCGAACTCCGGCCGAACCTTGGCCGAACCTCAGGTTCGGACAAGCTATGGAGTTCGGCCGGCCTAAGACTTATATATAGGTTGTGTGTGTGTCTTTGTAACTAGTTTTTTTTAGAGTGAGCGAACTTCTATGAGAGTGTGTGTGTTTGTACTCCGAGTATCTTGTAATCAAGTTGTTAATGAGAGATTGAGTTATTTACACCGTGTGTTTGCATTCTCATTGACACAATTGTTATTGAACTAGACCGATCCCACGCTCAGCGTGTGTTTGCAAATCTGTTAAAGGTTAAAAATGGTGGAGTTGGATTTGTGCCTTTGGCAAACCTCAAATCTTTTGAAAAAGGTTCTTCTAAAGTTTCAAAACCTGCAAAAGCCAAGGCTAGCAATCCTACTTTGAAAACCAATTTTGACAATTCTGAAAGTTGGGTGACCTATCGCTTGAAAGGATCTGATAAGATTTATAGCGATAATGATTTTCCTTTGGATATGGTCAATCCCAACTTAATTGATAAAATCTTTTCTGGCAAGTATGATCCTTCTTATGATCCTAAGAAAAGAAGTGTGCCCATTAAGAGGGGAAATGGAAGTATTAATGTAATGGACACACTTGATTCTGAATCTGACACTGGGTTGGTTAACAGGGTGAAAAATTCTGTTCAAAAGTCTTTCAACAAGAAATCATCAGAATCAACTTTTCAAACACCACCAAAGGGTTTCTACAATCAAATGCAATCGATGCAACCAAATTTTAGAAAACCGAATCCTTATGTCAAAAAGTCACAATTTTACAATGACGAGGGTTTTTATGATGAATTTGGTTGTGGACCAAATCAACCTGTTTTTGGAAGGGGTCTAAAATGGGTTGATCATGGATTTCAAAATAATTTTGGTCCAAGATTTGGTGGGAGAAGAAACAAATTTCAGAATCATGAGGATCATCATTTTTCTGGTAGTTCACATGTTAGAGGTCAATTTGGGTATTGTGATGATTTTCCGGAAAATGTTTCAGGATATGAGTCTGGTTATAATGATGAGTTTGGAAATCATTGTGTGTTTAACCATTTGAAACCCAAGACCCAAAAACCTGTTGTGACCCAAAAACCTGTTGTTGAGTCCGAAGTGGATGATGACACGAGTGAAAAAGTTGTAATAGATAAGCGAAAATGTTTTAAATGTAAAGCTCGTGGTCATACATATCGGACTTGTCCATTGAAGAAGCCTAAATCTGGCAAGTCTGATGCCGAAAAATCTGACGAAGGTTCTGAAGGATATCAGACGGAAACACCTGTTTCCAAAAAGAAAGTCAGATTTGTGGATTATAAAGGGAGAGTTCATTTATTCGATGAGTCATCAAATTTTCAAAAACATAACACTCAAAAGAAATCGGAAAATGAGATTGAAAAAGTCAAATCAATTCTTAAAAACTCTACCTCTGGATCCAAAGGCTCTTCGGGTTCATCCATGGCCGGGGCAGATTTTGTTAAAGATGACGATCGACCCAAAGCTTTAAGCTTGGGTTCATCCCGAAACTATTCTTCTGTTTTAATTTATGCAGGGATCTTCGCGACAACTGATGAATAACATTTGGGTTGTTGATAGTGGAGCATCTCGGCACATGACTGGTGATATCTCTTTGTTGCATGATGTGAAGTACTTCGATGGAGGTAAAGTAACATTTGCTGGAAACAAGGGAGGCCAAGTCACAGGAATTGGTAAACTATCAAATGGTGCAGTCACATTCGAGAAGGTTGAATATGTCAAAGAATTGGAGTATAATCTTCTGAGCGTCTCCCAGATCTGTGACAAGCAATACACAACTGCTTTCACGGGGAGTGAATGTGTGATACTGAAACCTGATTTCAAGATTCCAGATGAATATGTGGTAATGCGAGCACCGCGATTCTCAAATTTGTATATGCTCGATATGAATTCAGCAAAAGCAACTGTCGCGGGTCAATTTTTCTTATCAAAAGCTTCAGAGAGAGATTCCATTCTATGGCATCGTCGCATGGGACACATCCATTACAGAAAAATGAACGAACTTGTGCGGAGGGGTCTTGTCGAAGGGGTTCCAAAGCAGCAGTTTGTCTTTAACGATGTGTGTGTGAGTTGCAAGAAGGGAAAACAGAAACGAAAATCCCATCCACTGAAGAAATACCATTCAATTGAAGTCCCGTTAGAATTACTTCACATGGATCTTTTCGGTCCCGTGAATCGTCAAAGTATTTCTGGGAATTGGTATTGTCTTGTGGTTACTGACGAATACTCAAGATATTCTTGGGTTAATTTTCTGGTCTCCAAGGATGAAACATCGAGAATCCTTATCAATTTGATCAATACACTTGAGTCATTGTATAAATTGAAGGTATGAAGGATTCGCAGTGACAATGGCACAGAGTTCAAGAATTCCACCGTGAGGACATTTTGTATGGAAAAAGGAATCGTACATGAGTTCAGCACACCATACACACCTCAGCAAAACGGCATGGCAGAAAGAAAGAATCGTACAATCATTGAAACAGCGCGAACGATATTGGCTGATGCTCAATTGCCTGTTCCTTTCTGGACGGAAGCTGTCAACACCGAATGTTACGTGCTTAATCGAGTGCTTACTGTTAAACGTCTTGGGAAGACATGTTATGAATTGCTCAAGAATCGTAAGCCTAATCTCGATTATTTGGAGCCTTTTGGGTGTCCCTGTACCGTATTAACGTCTGCGGGCAAATTTGACGACAAAGTCTTTGAAGGATTGTTTGTCGGTTACTCGAATAAAAAGAAACGAGTATTCAATAAGCAGATTAGTACTGTGGCAGAATATTTGCATGTGGATTTTCAATCCTATACTTTACCACCCAGAGGTGTTGGACCGGACTGGCTGTTCGATTATAAAGCTCTTTTTGAAAATTTTGAATCGACACCAGAGATGTCTGATGAGCAACTTACTCGAGTTTTTATTGAATTAGAAGACGATACTCCGGTTCTAAACATACAAACTCTGCCAACTCACGTAGTGCCTATTGCTGATGATTACATAACCGAGACTTCAAATGATTCGACAATTGCGGCTGATGATATGTATTCTGATGATGATAGTGAATTTCATGAAGCCGTGACACATCAGGTGGAAATTCCTACTCAACAACTCGATCCGCAAGTTGATGCTACTTCAAATAAAGTTAAGGCTAATACAACTGACAATGTGGTCGATCCACAAGTTGATACTATTTCAAATGATGCTGATGTCAATACAACTGAAACTGTGGTGGTTGAGGAAGATCCTGTTCCTGGTATGGCTGAAATGATTGTTGTTCCTATTCAGCAGACACTCCGGATAAACACCATTCATCTGCAAGACAACATTATTGGTGATTTAAATGAAGGAGTGCGTACGAGACATCAAATCAAGAGCAGTGCGTTACTATCAGTTTTGGAATCTGATGTTCAGGAAGAAGTGTTCCATTCATGCTTTATATCTAGAATGAGCCAAAATATGTTCATGAAGCTTTATTAGACGGCTCGTGGGTTGAAGAAATGCAGGAAGAGTAACTACAATTTCAAAAGTTAGGAGTGTGGCACCTGGAAGACTTACCAGCGGGAAGCAAAGAACCGTGTGGTACACGGTGGGTCTATAAATGCAAACGAGATGATCGCGGAGTGATAGTCTGAAACAAAGCACGTTTGGTTATGCAAGGGTTTTCTCAGGAAGAAGGAATCGACTTTAACGAGATGTATGCACCGGTTGCCAGAATTGAAGCAATCAGAATCTTTTTGGCATATGCTGCACATCGTGGATTCAAGGTCTTTCAGATGGATGTTAAGAGTGCGTTTCTTTACGTCAAGGTTAAGGAAGAAGTGTACGTCAAACAACCTCTGGGATTCTTCGATCCTGATTATTCGGAGAAGGTTTATAAGTTGGACAAGGCATTATATGGTCTTCATCAGGCTCCTCGAGCTTGGTGTGAGACGTTGTCCACTTATTTACTCGACAATGGATTCAAGCGTGGGTTGGTTGATCCTACTTTATTCTGTCGTAAAACGGGGGAGGATCTGCTACTGGTACAGATTTATGTGGACGATATCATTTTTGGCTGCTCAAACGAAAATTTATCGAAGGATTTTGAAAGATTGATGCAAACCAGGTTCGAGATGAGTTCAATGGGGGAAATGTCGTTTCTTAGGCTTACAAGTTCAGCAATCTGACAAGGGTAATTTCATTCATCAGACAAAATATGTGAATGATGTCCAGAATCGATTCAAGGTGGAAGATATTCGCATTCCTGGAACTCCCATTCAGCTGTCACATGGCCTGTGTCCTGATTAAGACGGTGAAACAGTCGATGTCACTCGTTATATGGCAATGATAGGTTCTTTAATGTATCTTACAGCTAGTCGATCTGATATAATGTTTGTTGTATGTTTGTGTGTCATGTACCAAGCAGCACCTCGGGTTTCTCACATGGAAGCAGTTAAGAGGATTCTAGCTTATCTAAAGGGTAATGCAGATCTCGGGATCTGGTATCCTCATGATGATAAGTTCGACCTGTCGGCGTATACGGATTCAGACTACGGCGGTTGCAAGATCAACTTCAAGTTAACCACGGCCGGATGTCAGTTTCTCGGCGACCGCTTGGTATCTTGGCAGTGTAAGAAGCAGACTTCTGTTGCTACATCCACGGCTGAAGCTGAATATATAGCGGCTGCTAGTTGCTGCTCTCAAGTTTTATGGATACAACAGCAGATGCGGGATTACGGTTTGACGTTTCTTACTACTCCAATTTATATAGATAACTCAGCTGCGATTTGCATAACTAAAAACCCCGTTCACCACTCTAAAACGAAACATATTGATATTCATTATCATTTCATCCGTGACTGTTTTGAGAAACACTTGATTGATCTGCAAAAGATCCATACTGATTTTCAAAAAGCGGATCTTTTTACGAAAGCCTTTGACAAAACCCGGTTTCGTTTCTTTTGCAGATCAACGGCATACAAAAGTTACCCGTTGAGTAACTTTCGGTTGATCATTTTTTACTTTTGTTTTATTTTTGTTGACTGTTTTTCTTTTCTTATTTCAAAAATCCAAAAATAGCGTTTTGTATTTTAGGGGGAGAATATCAGAAAATATAAAAAAATTGGAAAAAGACAAAAAGCATAAAAAAATGGAAAAATAAAAATTTGAGAAATTGATCCGACCAAGTGAGAAATGATAGTACATCGGCGTGTGTTACCAACCACGGATAAAGTAAAATTAAAGGCTGTAGGTGCTTGTTTGGTTAGTTAAATGCGTAAGGGTAAATCTTATATATGCTAGTATGATATAAACATAACAATTTGCTTGATTAAATTGTGAGGCACATCATGACGGATGCTATGTGATCTTGGCATTAAATAAAATGAAAAAGAAAAAACAGAATAAAAAGAGATGTTCTGGTGTATGCATGCTTTCATTTTGCAAAGATAAACTTTTTGATTTTCTTTATTTTGTCAAACGATCGGCCTTTCTCTGCGTATCGAAAGATCGACCTGATTGGTGTTCGTTTGACGTTCTGCTTTATTTTCTTTGGTGTTTTGTATAACTCATCGGACTTTCTCTGCGTGTGCGGGAGCACCGACCTGATTGTTGTTGGGTTATACAATTTCTGCTTTATTTTCTATTTTTATTTTCCTAAACAATCGGACTTTCTCTGCGTGCCTACCGACCGACTTGATTGTTGTTTGTTTAGGGTTCTGGTTTATTTTTGCATGAAACACCATGGACGATAAATCTTGGTGGAAATCAAATTCTGTGAAAAATACAAAAATAATAAGAATAAGCCAGATTACCAGTATTTCTGATTGTGTGGGTTATCATATTATCAATGCATGCTAAATATATTTTAACATATCAGAAAGCTATAAAAATTGATCTGCCCAAACTGAAATAAACTGAAAAGTTGTATTTGCTGCCAACTTGACTTGCATGCTGATTAAAAATGAAATTGAAGTGAGTCTGATGCACATTAGCCAATATGCGTCTAGATCTTTCTCACAAAAATATTTAAGTTATATTATTTTTAATTAAGTACTTTTCATTTCATTTCTGTTTGGTTTATTGTTTGAATATCTGAACATCACAAAAAAAATTTAGGTGAGTTTTAGCATAATGTTGTAAAAATCCAAAAAGATTTTCGGTGTGTTTGAAAGTTTACAAAAATCAAAAAGATTTTGATTCTGCTTTATTTTCGATCAACCGTTAGTGAAAAATTCAAAATTGTGCCGAAGACAACCAAACGGACTTGATTTCAGTAATCTCATCATTGAATTGAACGAAGTTTGAGGAAAATTGATAAATTTTAAACTTTTGGGGTTCAATTTGAAAATTCATCAATTTTAGGGGTTAATTTGAAAATTATTTGTAATCTCCAAACCTGAAGTTCAGACGACCGAACTTGGAGTTCGGAGGTCCGAAGTTCATTATCGGACAAGGTTTCGAGAGGCCGAATGTGGAGTTCGGTGTAACTGTTGGTCCGAACGTGGAGTTCGGTGGACGTTCGGAGGTCCGAACATCTTGGGCTATAAATACGCCGAACCTGGAGTTCGGAGCTCATATGTTCCTGTTATCTCCGAACGTACACCGAACGGCTGCCAAAATTTTCAGCTTTCATTTTAGCAAGTTATTGACGGTTTTGAGACTGATTCTAGGTAGATAACATGATTCCGAGTACACTGGTTGTTTTAGATTCACTTTTCATCCATTGTTTGTGGGTCTATTGTTCGAAAACTCGTTCGGTCTGTAATCAGTTTCTAGATCTGAAAATACACCATCTAAACCTTGTTTTTAACAATTAAAAGAGGTTCCTATGTGCTTATAATAAAAAACCGACCATGGGTGTTGATTTGTGTAGTCTGTTTTGGTCGTTTTCACTGGTTTTCAAATTTAAACTCATCGGAGTTCTTCAGACTCCGAACCTGGGGTTCGGAGACTCCGAACCTGGGGTTTGGAGGGGGCTCGGACAGAGTTCGGCGGGTCTATGAAATTATTGATCAAATGTTGTTTGTTTATACAAATGACAATGATTTGACAAAATCGGTGATTATATCTGTTAATAACATTGAATTTAATGAATGTTTTCTCTTATGTGTTTTCAGATATGGCCAACGACCTGAAAATCGGTGACAAACATAACATCTGTGCGCATATCGGTGTTGCACGAGGCAAGCTTGACAAATTTGGAGGATCCGGGATATTTGAATTTCTGAGGCGGTCAAGAATTCATTATGCCATCACTCAACAATGTGATGTTTATCGAGACATTATTCTGGAGTTTTGGAATACAGCACGAACAATTACTGATGCTCCTATCAGAATTGTTGCTACTATTAAGGGTAAAGAAGTTGAAATTACTGAAGCTGATATTCGTCGGGTTTTGGAGTTAGAGACTGATACAACAACAGCACGAATAGAATTTCCTCATGAAGATAACGTGGCGTTCTTGAAGCGAATCTGGTATACTGACGATCCAAGTAAAGAATGGGTCTACAAATCATCGCTGAGTGTTCCATATAAATACTTGGTGCAAGTATTGTTGGTTTGCTTAGGACATAGAATATCTAGGCATGATGAGGTTCAACAGATTATTCTGTCTCTGATGAATGCGTTAGTGATGAATAGACCGTATAATGTTTCTGGGATGATCTTTCACTACATGAGAGATAATCTTACTCAAAGGCAGAAGAAAGCAGCTATCTATCCCAGATTTCTTCAGATGGTTCTCAATGACCGGTATCCTGATTTGATAAAGCATGCAGCCCAGAAGATGGAACTGAAACATATGACGGAGGCAAGTGTTGGTGCTTTGGCGTCTTATCAAAGGAAGGCACCAGAGTTTCAGCCGAAATTGAAGCGTTTGATTGGTCATTTAGCCAAAGTCAATTACGTGGCACCAGCACGGGGTGCACCTCGTCATGAAGATGGTAGTGATTCAGAGGAACTCGATTACAGCTGGATTGAGGAACAGAATTAGATTCCACAACAAGGTCGACTGAAAAGACCTAAAAGACAAGTTCCGGTGGTCCAGGAACCAGTGAATCAAGGACCTAAACAAGTTGTCTCTCAACCGCCAACTACTGAACCGGTGGTCTCAGCACAGGAAGTTCCTGTATCTGTCAATGTGACTGAGACACCAGCAGTAAATACTCTGGAAGATGAATCCGATGAAGATGAGGAGGATCTGAATGTTGGGGCTGACTCTGAATACTTTTCTGACACAAACAATCCGTTTATGAGAGTCTTGATCAACTCAAAGTATGTAAAGCTCAGGAAAGGTAGCGATAAATTTCGCTTACCGAATCAGCAAGAACAAGAGCAACGATCGCTACAAGGATCGTGTGTACGATGTGGTGGCCTCATCTGAGTCTGATGAAGACTATAACCCTGATGCCGATGTGGTTTCAGGCAAAGGTAAACAGCAAGCTACTGGTTCTTCATCTGTTACTTCAGCAAAAAGAAGGCAGAAGTCGATTGCTGGAGGAAGAACTAAAAAGAGGAAAGGAGTACAACAGTTCATTCTGCAATCTCGTTCTGGTGTTTCTTCATCAACAACTCCTGCTATGTCTTTGCCTGAAGTGTCTACAACAGTTCAGACTTCAGTGTCTGATGTTCAGGCTGACTTCTTGCAAGATCTTATGAATGCCAATCGATCGACAATTGTTAGCACAACACCTTCAGCAAGTGCTGGTGCGCAGTTTGTGAATCAGCCTATGGGTTCGACACCCACAACTCCGGTATTTTCTACTGCCACCGCTACCGCTTCAACACATTCCACACCTGAAGTGAATTTCAATTTTGAACAAGGCTCAGTTTCTTTCTCTCAAGCCAGTATTCTTCAGAGCGCGTTATCTGATTAATAATCTCAAATTGATGCCTTGAAGGCTAAGAATGAGGAACAAGAGAAGATGATTACTGTGCTATGCTTAGATAATGATGAATTGAGGGAACAGTCTCGAGCTCAGAGTCAACAGATCACAACTTTGCAAAGTCGAGACGTAGCCAAAGATCAAGAGATTCTAAGATTAAGTAGGGCTAGTCAGACTCAGTGTCGAATGCTTCTTGAAATGGGTGAGCAAATAAAATTCTTGATGGAGAAGTTTAAAGCTCAGGGGGAGATTGGAGTAATTCGGGTTGTAATGAAGATCCGATGAGATTTCTGAACGATGATCCTGATCAAGATGATCCTCATGGGAACGTTGGTGGAGGACCAGGCCCGTCTGGAACCGCTGGTTCGGGTGCTGGGACATCTACTTCCCAGGGGAGAAAGATTCTCGAGAAGCTATGCCGATCACGTCAATTCCATCAAATCAAGCGGCAACAAGTTTGAGTGATTTTGAACAGATGTTGCAGACACTTGAAGAAGGGGAATTTGTTGGTGATTTGACGACTGAACAGTTGCAAAGGGTGTTTGATCTGAATGATGAAGAGATGAGACAAGCGTCTGAGAAAGCTCCAAAGAAATATGAATCATCTGATCCATAGTCTGATGAAGACGAAGAAGGTATGTTTGAAGAAGAGATTGAGGTAGAGGATATCACAGAAGAAGAATATCCAGACCTGTACTCTAACTTCAACAACAATCAATCTGGTGATGATTTCGAGGTATTTCCTAAGGAAAAAGATGTTGAAGCTGAGGAAAGATTGAGAAAGAAAGAATCAGAAAAACCTGAAGACCCGGTGGTTAAGGAGGCTAAAGTTCAGAAGCAGCGTCAAACATTTGACGAATTCATGAAAACTTTTAATGCCAATTATGTTCCGCCTCCGAAGCCAATCAAGCAGAGATCATTCTTCAAATTCAAGGGTCAAGCTTCAGGTGATATAATCAGTTGGATGTATGCTTCGAGTTTGAAGTGCTATGGGATTAAACGAGAACATGGAATCCAGTACTTCAAATGTGCCAGTGATTTTAACAGTCTGCCGGTTTGGGATATTCGTGAGTTGACCAGAAAGCCATTTTGCAACTATGGCAATGATTGGTTGGGTATGCACTTCAAGAAGACACTTGAGAGGGAATATCGAGAAGGATTTCAATTCTTGGATCCTCAAAAGCCAAAAAGACGTCGATCCCGAACAAGAGTCCACGAAAGAACTGGTAAGAAGCTGATAATCTTGGTGTTTCCGAAGAAACCAGATGTGATGAAGAAGATTCCTTTGATGAAGATGAAACTTGATTTCATCAAGGATCTGAGGTGGTGGTACTACAACGAAAGGTCGTGTGAAGCAGTTATTGTGTTGAAGGAAAACAATCAGGTTGTGAGGATCTACGATCCAATGTGGCTGATCAATTTGTCAAAGGCTGATATAGACGAGCTTTATCACAATCCAATCCTATATCATCCTGATTACATGGAGCAAGCGCTGAAGTTCTAGAGGGTGATAAGGGTTTGTTTTGCATTTAACATCTATGCTGGAAATAACCATGATTTGATCCGGAAGGGTGATGAGGCTGCTGCAGATGTTCAAGGCTGAGAAGAACGGTCCAGCTGTTGCCAAGGGGGAGTTTTTTGATACACGATGTGGCAACGAGCTGGATCAGACAAAGCATCAAAGACACGAAGACTTCAACTAAAGGTTCTGGTGGCCGAACTCCAGCCAAACCTTGGCCGAGCCTTGGCCGAACCTCATGTTCGGACAAGCTATGGAGTTCGGCCGGCCTAATACTTATATATAGGTTGTGTGTGTGTCTTTGTAACTAGTTTTTTGAGAGTGAGCGAACTTCTGTGAGAGTGTGTGTGTTTGTACTTTGAGTCTCTTGTAATCAAGTTGTTAATGAGAGATTGAGTTATTTACACCGTGTGTTTGCATTCTCATTGACACAATTGTTATCGAACTAGACCGATCCCACGCTCCAGCGTTTTCAAAAAGGAAGGTCTGGATTACTTTGATACTTACTAACCTGTTACTCGCATAACTTCGATAAGGTTGGTGCTTGCTATAGCGGCTTTACGAAATTTGGAGGTTCACCAAATGGATGTAAAGACCGTGTTTCTAAAACGGTGATTTAGATGAAGAGATCTGCATGGAACAATCCGAGGGTTTTACCGATCCTGGCCAAGAAGGCAAGGTGTGTAGACTCGTCAAATCTTTGTATGGCTTGAAGCAAGCTCCTAAGCAATGGCACCAGAAGTTTGACCGTGTCATGCTTGACAACGGATTCAAAATAAATGAGTGCGACAAGTGTGTGTATGCGAAGGACAAACCTAGAGGTTATGTGTAAGGAATATCACTTTGGAGATTTCTGGCTGAAAGCCAGTTTTGATGTTTTCCGGTTGAAGTTGAAGTTCAAGCGGAAGTTTTAACTTCAAGTGGAACCGGCAGTTCAAGCGAAAGAAGCATTTTTGTCTGATAGTGAATATTCCGGGTGAACTCGATTATCCACCAGATAATGAGTTCAACCGGACTTTTCCTGAGATGTCTTTTCAGCAGTCCAATCCTGCAAAAGCTTCTCGGTTGCTTCCAAATCTATCAAAGCCGCTCTCCTAAAATAGGTTGTTGCTGTTAACACTCAAGATATTCCGATTGTCGAAATTTATTCTTTTGGTAGTTTGTATTTGACTTTGTAGTTAACGGTTTAGATTAAATCGTTCGAGATCAATGGCTGTCATTGATCTCATCTGCACTACATATAGATTAGTTAGCTCTAGTTTACACACGGTTCTTGATCACCTTGTAATAGTGTAACTTTGAGTTAATGCAAATAGTGCCGAGTATTTCTTACTTCGTTGTTACTATACTTATGCAAATCAAACACTACCTAATACAAGAGAACTAAAACCAGCTCAAGTAAAGTGAAATATAACTTTAATTCCGCAGGGTTATATTTACAAGTAGAGGGTTCTTGTTTAGTTAAAGTCTAACTAATTTTCAATCCTACAAGTGGTATCAGAGCTTTGGCTCTCACTTTGAAGACTTCTAGTGCTTCAAAGTTGATATTCTACTTGTTTATTTTACAAGCTTTGTTGTTTCTATCTTTCAAAAGTTTTTCAAAATGAATGAACTCGGTTTGGGATGTTCAAACGGTAGTGCTAACAAACCGCCAATGTTCACTCCTGATGACTTTGGTACCTGGAAACTCAGGATGGAAGGTTTTGTTAGGATCTTAGATCGCCGTATATGGAATTCTTTAACTGAAGGTCCTTATTCACCCACAGTTCCATCTGCTGATGATGCTGAAGTCAGGATACCAAAACCTTTAGATAAATATGTTGACTCTGAATATGCTGCTCTCGAATTTGACTATAAGGCATATTTGACTCTACAGGCTGCACTTCCCAACTCCATTTTAAGTAGGTTTAAGGGTTACAAAACTGCACATAGCCTGTGGAATGCCTTAAGTGAAATGTATGAAGGAACCAGTGAGGTTAAAGAAAACAAGAAAGATGTTCTAAAAACGGAAATATGAAAACTTTACCTACAAATCTGGTGAATCTATGACCAACCACTACTTGAGATTTGTTTCCTTACTTGATGAACTGCAAAAAGTAGATGTAAAACTAGATCAGGTCGATGTAAAAAGAAAGTTTTTACGTTCTTTGCCTTCTATGTGGACAGTTTACACGGTAAGCATCAGAGAATGTAAAAATTTTAAAAAGATGAGGCTTAGTGAACTTCATGGCATACTCAGTGCTTATGAAATGGAACTAAATCTTAAGCAAAACTCACCTTCTGAGTCAACTCAGCTGTTTTCAACTGCTCTAGTAACTACTGATTTTCAAAACTAGAGATCTTCAAACTCATCTTAATATCAGTCACCTATAGTCAGTTTCCCTGAGACACCAAGGTGTCAAAAGAGTTTTTCAAATTCCTTTGATAACTCTCACAATGCTTATGTAGCAACTGACTCATACCAATGCTTCATTCCTAAAGACTTAGAATGTATAGGTGCTGATGATTTAGAAGATATGGATATTTTGACCCAACTTGCTATGGTGTCTGTGAGAGCTCAAAGATTTTACAAAAGAATAGGTAGATCCTATAAAGGAGCAAAAGGTGCTCACATTGGCCTAGACAAAAGCAAGGTAAAATGCTATAACTGTCACCAACTGGGACACTTTGCAAGAGTATGCTCCCAACCAAGAAGGGAAGGACAGAATTAGAGTCAAACTCAGATGAAGAATCATGGTGGAAACAGCCACAACAAATCAAGCAATAATGCCGCTCATAGTTCAGGATAACAACCCACCCAACCAAAACCAGCCGGAAGTCAAAACCATCAGAATGTGGTTGCTGCTGTAGCAAACCAAACTGAATGTGTTGAATGGGGAGACTTCCTAGCTGATTTCGAGCCTATCAACCATGCTTTGATGGCCAAGCAAGATTCTCCTTCTGATCAGGTAAATTCAATTCCTGAAAAAAGTTCTAGAAAATTTATGTAGCCCTGCCTGCATTGAACAAGTGACAAAGTACAGAAATCACAACTCAGATTTGATTGATGAAGTTTCAAACTTAAATGAGTTAAAGGAATGCTTTAAGAAAACTGAGTCATCTTACATCACTAAGATTGACAACTTAAACAAAGAATTTGAACAATTGAAGCAAACCAATTCTATTCTTGAAACACAACTGGATGATTTGCTGTCAAAACTTGAAAAATCAAGAAAAGAAACCAAAGAAGCTAAGACTGAGGTTGATGTTCTTGAAATAAAACTAAGGAAAATTGGATTTTATTAATCCAAGTTATTACTAGTTGGCCGGTATTAACCCCAATTAAGAAATTGGCCTACATTAATCCCAATTATCATGGTGATGGAATTCATTGGACCGCCGTTAGTTTTTATTTAACTACGTTAGTATTTTGTTGACGTGACAGTCTATTTTGCTGACGTGGCAGTCTATTTTGCTGATGTGGCATCACCAAAATCTAACGGAGTTAACAAAAAACTAACGAAGGACCAGCGAATTCCAACACCATGATAATTGGGATTAGTGTTGGCCAATTTTTTAATTGGGATTAATATTTGCCAACTAGTAATAACTTGGATTAATAAAATCCAATTTTCCTAAAACTAAAAGATGCTTTGTTCACTTGTGATAAATTTCAAACTGCTAACAAGAAAGCTAAGAAACTGTGGATGGGAGGGATGTATGGGAAACTGGTGTTGGCTACAACAGTGTTGAGCGACCAATTGAATATTCACCCGCAATTGAACCAATCAAAACCCCGTCAACATAATGTAAAATTAGTCTCACTGTTGATGATACCTCATCACAGTCAAGTACTGAAAAATCTGTTAAAACCAAGGAGCCTGAAGTCAACAATGCTAGCACCTCTGCATCTATTGACCAATCAAAAATGTTGAAACCATCAATTACTGTCCCACCTCCAACTATTTATGAATCTATGGAGTCAAAAGTTGGAGGAAAACAACTTGAACAACCAAAGGGAAGTCAAACTTAGAGACTTGGTAAATTAAATTACAAGCAAATTACCAACATTGAGTCTCCCAGGATGTTAGAGCATATACCTATGCTATGATGTGTCTCGTGTATTGTATCTAGATTAGAGCGAGTCTGTGAGGTGTTGTGACAATATCATTGGTGACGTACCAAATGGTACGCCGGACCATATGGTACGCACGTACCAGATGGTGAACCATTTGGTACGCAGGCTGTTTGTCACTAAATATAAATAGGTTGCGTTAGAATGAGTTGATAACACTCTGAGTCATTCTACACTTTCTGTGTGTTTTCTAGAGAGAGAAACCAGAGAGCTTGTGTTTGTATCTTCAAGTGATCAATACAAATTCTCTTATTTACATCCGTGTTACTATGATTGATTGATACACGCAGTAGTAAGATCGTATCTCGGTTTTACAAGTGGTATCAGAGCCAGGTTGCTCTACTACTGTGTTTTTTTATCAATTTTCGGATTTTTTGAGAGAGAAAGTTTGGGTTTATTACGTTCTTCATCAAATTTTCTCCATTCCGAGTGTTACTGGTGCTAAAAATGATTTCTGAGCGTTCCTAGTGTATTTGCGCACCTTACTGTATCAATTTCTATTTCCAAAAGTCAAAAATTCGAAAAATCCATTGATTTCAGCGTGGTACGCGGTTGGTACGTTCGAAGAACAGTTGTTACGCATCTAGTACGTTGCTGGTACGCAAGGCATTCTTCAAGTCTGGTACGTGACGGTTACTCACTGGTACGCTGGCAGTTACGACGTACCATTTTGGTCCGTAGTTGTTACGTTGGTCAATCTGGTACACTAAGCATTTTGGTTCGCTGGTCTTATCTGGTCCGTTTTTGGTACGTGAAGAAATTTGGTACGCCGATTGAATTGGTTCAGAATTGGTACGTTGGGAGCAAGTTTGGTACGCTGGCAGAAAAGTTATCGTTACTAAAACTGACGTAACTTGAGAACCGTTAAGAGTTACGGAACCCAATACCAGCCAAAATGTCCGTCTCGACGAGATCTAGACTTTTACTTGCCTAACGGCTAGTACCCTCCGTTTTGACACCCAAAATCTACTTGGAAGACCTTTGTTTTTGAGTTCGAAGTTTTGAAGTATCATTTTCGGTGGAAAAATGTCTGATTTTCAAGCATTTGCGGCTATGCAAAGCACGGTACAAGCTATGCTCAATTTTGATAACGAAATAGGAACAAGTCAGAAAGTTCCTAAGCTGTTAAAGTTGGAAGATTATCAAAATTGTAAGCAATCTTTTTTCTGCATACATCAGCACAAATGATATTGATTTGTGGATTCCGATTCGAACGTTGTATGTACGTCCAACTGAAGATGGAGAGTATAAAGAAATTCAAGATTTTGATAAGGATGAAAGAACAAGCTATGATCTTGAAAAAAAGTTTATGTTTATCTTACCATGGCTTTACCTACTGAGCTATTGCATCAATTCAGCACTTGCAAGAAAGCTAAACAGTTATGGGATGCTTTATCTGCTCGATGTGAAGGCAATGATCAATATAAGAAGAGTAGACGAAAGGTGTTGAACAAGGAATTTGAAAATTTTCAACACTATGAAAAAAAAATATTTCAGCTCTTGTTTCAAGGTTTTCACATCTGATTAGTGAGATGAAAGTGGTTAAAATTGAAAAGACCGATGAGGAATTGAAAGAGAAATTGATGGAAGCATTACCGGAAAAGTGGGAAAATTATGTGTTATTGCTTACTCATGATAAAGAATATTCTGCATTATCATTTCATGATTTAACCGGAAAGCTTCATGCTAGAGAGATGGAAATGATGACCTTAAACAAGTCAACTGCTCAATTCCAAAATCCTGAATTGTATCATGGTCAAAATTCTGCAAGTATCAATGCAAAGTCTAAATCATTTGGTGTTGATTCATCAAATCCACCTCAAACAGCTTTTGTTGCTGGTCAGGGATCAGGAAATTCTGGAAATTCATCAAGAGGATTTAACTTCACTATTCCAAATCATTCAAGTCAGACTTCATTTTCAGCAAAAACACCTGATGAACATTTGGCATTAATTTCTGCTTTATTATCTTCCTATTATGGATTGCTGAATGGTGGTTTGACAACATCTAATCTGATTGAAGAAGATTTTGATCAGATTGATCCTGATAATCTTGAGCAAATGGATATCAATTGGCAACTGGCGATGTTAGCTCAAAGAGTTAAAAGGTTCAAAAAGAAGACAGGCTATCAAAGTTTAAATCCGGATGGCAAGGTTGGAATAGATAAATCAAAGGCAGAATGTTTCAAATGTTCTAATTTTGGACATTTTGCTCGTGAATGTTCAAAAACAAATGCCTCTTCATCAAAACCTCCAACAACTTTAGTTTCTCAAGTTGATAAACAATATAACTGGGGACGAACTTCTGATGATTCACAACCAATTGCTTTAACAGCTATTACTTCGAAAGATTGTTATGATTGGGCTGCTGACTTTCCTGATGAGTCTGCGATGATTGCTCAAATTATTTATAGTGATGATGAAGAAGGAGTAACTGATTCCGAATCTGAAATAAGTGGTTCTGGAAATAGTGGCTATGAATCGGTTTGTGAGTTTTGTTCTCAGAAAGACAAGACGATTCAAGGATTGATAAAGGAAAATGGGTTGTTGGTTGATGAAAATAAAAGAAAGATAGAAGAACTGGCAACTAAACAGCAAAAGTTAGAAGATTTAATTCAAGAATTGTCTTCTCAGAAAGAAAAGTTTTCAGATATTCAAGCAGAGGTTGTTGAAAAAGAATCAAAATTTCAAAGTGTTAAACAGGAGTTTGAACAGAAAATTACAAAGTTATCTGAAGAAAATGTTGCATTAGTTCAAGAAGCAAACAAATGGAAGGATGATGCTGCAGATACAGCAAATGATTTTCAAAATCTTTTTGACAAATCAAAGTCCAGACTTGATACTCTTACTAAACTTTCTGATGACCAAGCTACTAAGATTCAATCCTATCAGATTGATATGGAAAAGTTACTTGATGAGAAGAGGGAGTTGGTTAGAGTGAACAAGTTGCAAAATGCAAATTTAGATATTCAGAAAAAAAATGAGGATAAGCTGTAGAAGGAATTGTGGGCTGGACTAGATGAGTTAAGATTGCAAAAGTATGAAACTAATAAAGTGGCAAAGAAGCTGATTATAACCGAAAAGGAGTTGGCTGAAGCTCAACAAAAGATTTATGATCTGAAAATCGAAGTCATTAATTCAAAACGTCTTTTGAACAATGTTACTAATTCACAATCTTTTACAAGTTTCTTGGTCAAAGATGACCACTTTGAGAAGATGTTCAACAAAACTGTGTCACCACCAGGAAGTCTCAAAGAAGGACTTCATGATTTGAAAGACAAGGTCGAGACTGGTGATTATTCTGATTGTGTTGGTTCCAAATCGGTTGAAGAAAAGAAAGAAAAGAAAGTCAAACGTGCTGAAAATTCTGAAGCTTCAAAGGTTATGTCTAGTTCTTTCTCTGATGACAAAGAGAAATCTGCAAGTTCAACTACTGACATTGCTGAAACAATTATTGATGCTCCAAAAGATATCAACAAGGTCAAAGCAGAGTTTTCTCGTCTTGCAAAGAACGGGCATAAACCATCTGATTCGGGAGAGAAGGTTTCTGGTAAACATACAGGTTTGGGGTTTCAACAGAAGCAGGTCCAAGTTGCTGCTTCTCAGGTTCAAAAACAACAAAATTTGAAGAAAGTCAATTTGATGCAAGTAAAGAAAGATGTGTTCAAAGCTGAAAAAGTTCAACCGGAGCGATTTTATAAACTCAAAGGCTCAGATCAAATATTCTCTGATATAGAATTTCCACTACACTGTGTGGATTCTCATAAAATAGTTGAGGTTTTTATCAAATCCGCTGATGCTCCAAAGACAAAGAAGAAACAAGTTGCTAAATATTCTTTTGGAGGTTCAAATTCTACACCAAAGAGCCCGACATCCAAATGGGTGCATGATCATCGATATCAGGTATTTGATTCCTTTTATGATCAGTTTGGAGATGTTAATGTTTGTGAAGCTTTGTAGATTCCGAAACGCCGAAATGTCAACAATCGCTTGTGTTACAATTGCCGACAAAAAGGGCATATGGCACAAGATTGTTCGGTTTCTGCTGCTTCTAGTTTAAGAGAAGGAAAGGTTCCACATGTTGGTAAATCTGCCAAACAGCGATTCATTGATGAATATGGCAGAGTGTTTGATGAATATTCACAATCTACATTTTTCAAAACTCAAGGAAGATTTATTCCTCGTTTTCAAAATACTCCATATGTAGGTTGTTCGTCACAATCGACTGTGACTGGTTCATCAGATACTGATTTACCAAAACAACAAATCTGGAAACCTAAAGCTGTTTCGAAAGGAAATCAAGATACTGGTCGACCAGAAGCGATTCGCTTCGGGTCATTTATAAACTGACGTGTTTGACCAGTGTGCAAGTACTTCTAGAAGACCTATCGGTGATTGAAAAGTTGCTGATGGAGGAGTATTCTACTGGTTTAAGTTAAATTACATGTGATATCAATTTCAAAACCTGATTTTTTCTGAAAGCTAAACGTGAAAGGTATCCATGTCAAAAGGTCAATTTTCTTTCTTTTACATTTCGTATGTAGTTTAGGGGGAGAAAATTGAAAATACCAAAAATAGTGTCTTTTTGTTTTTGTTAAAATGAAAATCCAAAAATGGAGTTTTCATTTTAAGGGGGAGTAAAAGGACAAATTCAAAAACATTGAAAAATAGAAAATACAAAAACATTGAAAAATGAGAAATTGTATCCGACATAATTGGGAAATGATAGTACATTGGCTTACGTGTCTGACTCGTGGATAAATATGATGAAAAAGTCATAAGATCATTGTTCGATGTGCTTGGTAGGCTTGGCATTAAATCAGAAAGTATTCAAATGTGATATACATTAAATACTAATGCTTGACCAAGTGGACAACATCTTGATGCATATCTCATGATATATCAAGAAAAAGATATGTGAAAAAGAAAATGACAAGTCACTGTGTATACATGTGTTCATTTTGCAAAGATTTAAACTTGTTTGATTTTCTTTATTTTGTCAAACGATCAGACTTTCTCTGCGTGTCCACAAGACCGACCTGATTGTTGAACACTTGACGTTCTGCTTTATTTTCTTTGGTGTTTCGTATAACTCATCGGACTTTCTCTGCGTGTACGGGAGTACCGACCTGATTGTTGTTGAGTTATACAATTTCAACTTGTTTTATTTTCTTATTTGGTTAAATCCGAGGCCTTATCTGCGTATCGAAAGATCGACCTTAAGGTAGACGATTTATCGTTCTTATTTCTTTTTGCATGGAACACAGTTGACTAAATCATGAGTACAATCGTTATGTGATTAAATCACAAATGAAATCACAAATTGTAATATAAAAGAAAATACATATTTGAGTATGTCTGATAGTGTGAGGTACACTCGTCAAAGCAAACATAATCAATACAATAAAATATCCAGATGTTATGAGTATGATTGTGCCTGAGTTTAAGATGGACAAATTATACCAGTAATCTACATGACTTGTGTGCTGAAGTAATTGAAATTGAAGTGTAGTTCAGCATGTCATGTTCAATATGATCCCAAGTTGTGATCTTTCTCGCAAAAGACAAAAATACTGTCTGATTCTGTATTGCATTTATGTTTCATATCTTAAAATTATAAAAGATTTTCGGTGTGTTTTGATATAAAGTTTCAAACAGCCAAAAAGATTTTATTTCTTATTTGTTTTCGACCGATCGACATGTGATACGAAATCAAATTTCAAAAACCTATCTTGGATTCTCGAAGAGAAGTTTTGCGCCAAGATTAAATTAAGTTTTCAAAAGAAAAAAAAACCGCGTTTCTGTCTTTTGAAATTGCAGGTTATGTGTGTCAAGATTCAAGCATGTTGAAATGGGGAGTTTGTTATATCTTTCACAAGTGGATCTTGAAGACTAAAGATGATTCAAGAGTGATCCAGCCATGCAAGCTCTATTTCTGACAAGATTTCAAGTCAAAGATCGGATGCAGCAATGTTGAAGGTTGAAGACTGAAGTTTAGTTAGAATATAGATACACTACATGTTAAGGGGGAGTTTGTTAGAGCATATACCTATGCTATGATGTGTCTCGTGTATTGTATCTAGAGATTAGAGCGAGTCTGTGAGGTGTTGTGACAATATCATTGGTGACGTACCAAATGGTACGCCGGACCATATGGTACGCACGTACTAGATGGTAAACCATTTGGTACGCAGGATGTTTGTCACTAACTGTAAATAGGTTATGTTAGAATGAGTTGATAACACTCTGAGTCATTCTACACTTTCTGTGTGTGTTTTCTAGAGAGAGAAACCAGAGAGCTTGTGTTTGTATCTTCAAGTGATCAATACAAATTCTCTTATTTACATTCGTGTTTACTATGATTGATTGATACACGCAGTAGTAAGATTGTATCTCGGTTTTACACAGGAAAAATGAGTTTTATGAAGCAAAAAGTCTTGAATGTGTTTTCTGTGGTGAAAAAGGGCACCTTGCTGCCATGTGTTGAACCCACTGAGTAAAGTTCAACATCTTCCAAAACCAAAATTTACTCAAAAACCCAAAACTGATTTCCAAAGAAAGCTCACAGGAAGAATCTCACCTGTGAAAAGCCAAACAATGAAGTATTTTGGACCTGAGTCTAACAGGATTTTGGTGAGAAATGAAAGAAATGCAAGTTTTTCTGTTTTAAAGCAAAATCGTTTTCCAGTCGAAGTTCAACCAGAATGACCTTCCGCTCGAACTTCAGTTCAACCAGAAAACCATAAACAACCCAGATCAGCTACTGCTACCAAGCAGAGACCGAAAGTAAACTTTGCTGAAGGGTTTGAACTTTTTGAAAGTCAAGGTAGGAGAAATCCCTCAAGAGGAAAGACCACCTCAAGGGAATGTTTTTCAAAAAGCAAGAAAACTAACCAACCGGAATTCTTTGGTAGTTCAAGTGGAAGTTATTGTGTTCCACATCAGGTTGAAAAGTTTTCTCAAGGGTTTCCTCAATCACCTGAAAGAACTAAATTGGTCAATCATGTTCACTCTTCATCAAATGAAATACCAAAGAAAGTGACCAATAAACAGAAAAAATTCCGGGAATACCGTGAAAGAAAAATTGCTGAGAGGATAAAGAACAAGAGTGAGAGACGAAGTCAAACAAGCACTCCCTATGAGAGCTTGAACTTTGATAATGATGATTTGCTTACTAATGCTCCAGTGGTGAATACTTTAGTACTCAAGGAGTACAAGTATAACGATGCTTATGGCAGACCCAAGACCACTCAGGCTTGGGTCCCCTATAGAAACTGATCAAATTTGATGTGTGCAGGTGCAAAATAAAGGCGAACATAGCCTATGGGTAGTTGATAGTGGATGCACTTGCCACATGATAGTGAATAAACATATACTGGAAAACACAAAAAGAATCAATAGAGGACCAGTTGCCTTTGGTAGCACTAAAGGCCACATCTCAGCACAGGGAGATGTGAGCAATGGACTCGTAAGTTTTGATAGAGTCAATTTTGTTGATACATTAAATTTCAATCTTCTTAGTGTCTCACAAATGTGTGACAAGAACTTGAATTTGATTTTAATGAGAGGGAGGCTATAGTTCTCAAACCTGGTGTGAAAATTCCTGATGAGCTAATCATGCTTAAAGCACCCAGGAGAGATGGACTATATATTTTGGATATGTCAGTTGCTGCACCCTCCTGTGGCACTGCCTGCTTCATATCCAAAGCCTCTTTGGATGAATATGATTTGTGGCATAGGAGGCTAGGACATGTAAACTACAAGAACATGAACATAATTGTCAATCTTGGCTTGGTTAAGGGTCTTCCTAACAAGCAATTTACATATTCTGAACATTGTGTGCCATGTCTCAAGGGCAAGCAACACAAAACCTCCTTCAAGACCAAAGTTGAATCTTCTATTTCACAACCTCTAGAGCTGTTGCACATGGATCTCTTTGGTCCAACTAGAGTGATGAGTTTGGGTAAAGGTCATACTGTTTTGTCATTATTGATGATTTTTCTAGATACACATGGGTTTTCTTTCTTAAAACAAAAGATGAAACTGCTGAATTGTTAAAAACTCTTGTGATAAATTTAGAAAATCAATCAATTTCAAAGTAAAAACAATCAGATGTGACAATGGCACAAAATTTAAAAATCATGTGTTAAATTCATTTTGTGAGGAAAAGGGAATTGTGAGACAATTCAGTGTTCCTAGAACTCCACAACAAAATGGTGTTGCTGAAAGGAGAAATAGGACATTGATTGAAGCTGCTAGGTCAATGTTAGCAGATTCCAAACTCCTTGTGATATTTTGGGCAGAAGCAGTGAACACTGCCTGTTATGTCCAAAATTGGATTTTAATTGTTAAAGGCAAGAACAAGACACCATTTGAGCTTTGGAGAAAAAGAAAGCCAAAAATTTACTTCTTTAAGCCATTTGGTTGTTCTGTCACAATATTAAGAACCAATGAGCTATTGCCTAAATTTGCAGAAAAGGCAGATGAAGGATATTTTGTTGGATATTCTGGTGTGTCCAAGGCATACATAGTATACAACAAGAGAACCAAAATTGTTGAAGAAACCATAAATGTGTCTTTTAATGAAAAATCTCCCAACAATTTTGAGTCTCAGCCCACCTGGTTATTTGATATTGACGCACTAACTACTGCTTTCAACTTAAATGTTGATAAGCCTGTGAGTACATCAGTGCAGGGACTTAATTCTTATAGGTCAGCTGATGATCATTGGAAGAGCAACCAAGCTGGAATCAAGAAGCCAATCTTCTTCTCTTTAATGAGTATCAAGCCTATTGTCACACCCCCAAAAATCCCACGCGCGATATCGCGCCGCAGGGAGCGTGACAAACCAGGATCGCCGTCCATTAGTTACACCAAAGGACCAATAATTAATAAAAACGTTTCATATTTCATTAAAATATATAATTAGAGTTTTACAAATGCGGAAGCGTAGATACAATAAAAGTACTTATGTAAAATCTTTGTCACCCAAGGTGACGTGGCTTGTTCAAAGACATTAAAAGTGTTTCAAAACTCATGCATGCATACTCATGATACTCGAACATCTGCAACCTGAGAAATAACATGCTAAAAAGTGTCAACACAAAGGTTGGTGAGTTCACAGGTTTATCAGTTCAAAAACAGTTCCAGTTAATGTAAATCGACTGTTCAACAACAGTCCTAGTTCAGTGTAAATCAACTGTTCCTCGACAGTTCAAGTTTAAGTTCAAGGTTGACTGTTCAACAACAGTTCAAGTTCATGCTTAAGTTTAGTTAATAAAATCCATATAATATATCAATAGCTAGCTAGGCTATTTTCAAGAACTCAGTGCACGTTTGACTAGACAAACTAGCTATCCAGTTACTGAAGCTCGACAGTTCAATTGTGCCTCGTTAAGACTAAGAAGTATATAACACCCGTTCGATATCCAATCGAGTCAGCGCGAATGACCCGGGTGGGGCTTGTCAGGCCCAGTAGATCTACCAAATAAGTTCCCGCTGATGTCACATTGACAGTAACTCTAAAAGTGAGGACTTTATCATAAGTGTGCCACTATCATTCAGGTGATATAAGTATCTAATAGTTCAAGTGTTTGCATGTTAATCTCCCCCAACAGGATTAAAATAGGTAAAAAGGGGCCGTGAAACTCACCTTAGGTTGCTCAGCAAGGTTTCCAAATAAACAGTTAATTCAAGTAGCAAGAACGAGTCTTGTGCAAGCAATCAATCACCTAACGAGCATAAATATATAAGTGTGTGTTCTATAAACTATTAAGTCTAACGTAATCGACAAAAATAAAGGATCGTGAAGTCCGGAATAAGTCGAGGATGGCACGTGTGCCAAATCCGAGCGATTATTGAAATAGTACGAGAAAATACAATATATATTAATATTATATATTTTCCAAGTTCAAAGATTCATTAAATAAATAAGTCTATATATATATATATATATATATATATATAGGGTTAGGTTCAAATGAGAACTTTTTATTTTGAGAACTTTTGAGAACTAAATCTCAACCACACATTTCAGGGGGAACCACTACAATTCATGGGAGGGGGGATACATGTAAATAAACTTGTGGCTCAAATTAGTTCTTTTTAGTTCTCAAACCCAATTGGTTCTGAAATGATCATCTCCCTATATATATATATATATATATAATATGTATTTACTAGATGTTCAAGAAGTGTTAATAACGAATTTGTGAGGACAATATACATTTATATATATAAAAGGTTATCGTAAAATATTCGATTATTTCAATAAAAATCCAACGGCATAAGTTTATATATTAATCTATTCAAGATTTATATATATTTACCTTTTTGTAAAACTAGAATTTTTATATCAATATATATCTATTACTATATATAATACATATTGCCCTAAAGGGCATTTTCGTCATCAAAATTCCTTAATCCTTAAGACGCGTACAAGTACTTGTGCAACATGTACAAACATGTAATGCATAAAAAGTAATATACAAGAGATGGTTGCTTTTAAATCGTAAGAGATCTCCAAGGTTGAAAAGGTAATTATCAAAATCTGGTTGCTTTATCGGTTCACTCCTCCCGCACGCTACATCCTTACTGGCGAATATGAAGAACCTCACCGTCTCCTCCTCGATGGCGAAGATCAGCGCCGACTTCGTACAGCGCGCTCTCCACCCTCTCTTCCTTCGATTGGGCAGCGAATTAAATCATGAATCTCTATCGTCGAAGGGTTATGATTCGTTATTGGAGGGCCAAGATCGAGGGAGGTTCAAACAGATTTAGGCGCCTGTTCGGAAGATGCTACTCTATAAATTGAAGACCAATTCTCAATTTCCATTCACCGATTCATCATTCTAAACGATTCAAGGTACCAAATCTGCTCCTCCTTTGTTCTAATTCTAATTTTCGTTCCAATGTTCTAATTTTCGTTCCAATGTTCTAATTTTCGTTACATTATTTTTAATTCTGCTGTTCAAACACCGAAGACTGCAAGGAATACTTAGCTGTTCTTATTTTGGAACTCCTGTTTGAGGTAAACTGCTACTTGCTGTTCAACTTTGCTTTAGAATATGATTTACCTGTTATTACATTTCCTCTACTTGCTTCTATGTGACAATCAGAAATCAGCAACAGAGAGGTGTTTTTACTAAGGCTGCATTTTGAATGTGACTAAGGCTGCACTTTTATGGTTTTGGTTTAAAACTGGTTTTGGTTTGAAACTGTTTTACATCAGTTTGTAATCTGTTTGTTATAGTATTGAATACTAATCAGACTTCTGCACTAACAAAGGAATATTGTTATTTTTAAACCATGAAGCCTATGAGCCACTTGAACAAAACAAAATGATAACCCATAATCATGAAACCAAAACCAGCAGATGGCTTTTTTTTATATACAGCAGATGGCTTTTTTTATATATAGCAGCTTATCAACTATTGTTAACCTTAACAACAAAAGAAAAATACCCAAAAACTCGATCTGTAGCTTAACTTGAGAACTTTGTTGTCCCTCCATACTATGACCTTTATAGATGTTATAGCAATGACCTTTCCACCTATAAAATGTTTACATACAATGGAATGAGTACCTAGATTAATTATGTATATAGTTCTGACCCAGTGAAACTATCTATAAGAAGTTTGTTTATCATCAGTTTTTTGTGTTTGAAACTCCTTGGATATAAGAAATCAGTTGTTTGAAACTATCTATAAGAAGTTTGTAGGTTGCTGACCCAGTGAAACTATCTATAAAATGTTTACATACAATGGAATGAGTACCTAGATTAATTAACACCAATTTCAATGAGTGTGTTTATGAGCATGCATAGTCCGACCAGTTATAGAAACAGACTCATAATTTCCACAACCCATTTTTCAGTTATACATGTCTATTCTAAAATCATATATGAACCTGCATATTTGAACCTGCATCCAATTTGTTTGTGTTATTGTGATTACAATCTGTGAATATGCTATATATATATATATATCTATTACTATATATATATATAATAGTTTTTCAACTTGTTTTAATATTCCCTTATAGGTATCCAAGTTAAGTTCAACGGGTGTGATTATCTAGCACTCTTGAGGTATTTCCTTCACAAAATTTATTATCTTCTTTCTCTTACATATACCTTGTGATCTTCATTTTATTTGCACAACTCATTCTTTAACCCGTTTGACCCATTTGGTATTTAACCATGTTTTTGGTATTTGAATAAATTGATTCTGACTAAAATAAAAGTATGGAAGGAACTGTAATAAATTAATGATTTGGTATTTGGTATTTAACCATGTTTTTGGTATTTCATTAATAGTCAAATGTTGCCCTTTTGGTTTCTGCATCAGATTTGAATAAAGCTAAGGTCTTGCCCTTTAGATGAAATTCATTTCATAGAGTCATGAATTTTAGATGTGAAATTTAAAAAGAACAAAGGACTTTTTCATGATGATCAATTTGGGTCATTTGGCTAATCTTTTCCCCTAATGTCATCCTACTCATTAAATCAAGAAAACTGAAAATTTCACCATGTTTTTGACCCACATTGCAAGTTGAAGTATTTTCTTTCTTAAAGAAACTATTGATTAGGTTAAAAAAAGGCAGATACCTATATATTTTAATTTAATGATTGTTAGTTATGCTTGTAGTTTTTCCCGTTAATAGGAGAATATCACACACAAACCAAAGAAGCATAATGTTTTACTAATAAAACATTGCACATGTGTTTCTATCATATATAGTTTGAACATGGATATGATTATGTTATGTATGTCATTTTCACCTTATCACTGCAGTTTGATGGTTGGTATAAAATTTAACCCCTTTTAGTATGCTCTTCCCTGATCTACGTCATGTTTCTTATTTCAATTACTTCTTGCAGGTTATTAGCTGGAGTAATTGGGCTACTTGAATATACCTTTTCATTTTTAAGTTCTTCAACTGTTTTGTAGACACATATATTTTTGTCAAATTTTGTAGCATGACCAACTTCATTAGAAATATCCCCCAAAGTAATGTTTACATAACATCACTGATTTCATGAGAATCTGTTGCATGTGTTTTTGCTTCCACTTATAGAAGCTATTGTTAGGAATTGAGTTGATTTTTTTATAAAGAAATCTTGATGTTTCATTGGGTTACAATTAAGTTACTTTGGTTAATACAATAAGCTAAGGCTGTACTTTTATTGTTTTGTTTTAAAACTCTACTCAGTGAAACTGTTATACATCAGTTTGTAATCAAGATGTTGCTACATCAGCACTACTAAATTCTGACCTGTTAAGGCTGCATTATTTATTAAAACATGGATCAATCTACTAAGGCTGCATAATTTCTTAAAACATGGATAAATATACTAAGGCTGCATTTTGAATGTGATTAAAACATGGATCAATCTTCTTGGTAAATGTTGTTTTGCTGTTGCACAGTTAAGTTGATAGTCTTAGGATATAGTTCTCACCCAAATGACATTCATAAATTCAAATGGTTCTTTAATATGGTTCTGACCCAGTTATAAAAATTCATAAAACTAAACTAAATACTTTCATACTAAAAACAACAATACTTCTCATAAAAGCATTAAACTACAAAGTGTGAAGGGATTTCAAGTTTGATAACTCTAAATAAATGACACATCAAGTTAAGTTTTGAAAACTGAAATTATAAGTCAAATTGACGCATTTTAACCAAAATCCTAGGATATGTACTCCATTGATAAAACATGACTAAAAAATATAAGAAATAATTAACATCAGACATAATTAAATACAGGCCTCAGTAGCAGCTAAAAAAAGCCACGAGTACACTTTTATTAAGTGTTAACTAACCTGTTTAACCCATATATAATCAACAAATATCAATGTATACCTCTAGCAGCTTGAGAAATAATAACCGAAATAAAGAACCAAGTAAACAAAATGTATACTTCAAAGTTACCCTGATTCTTCACTTTCCTCGACCTCCTCAACAAAATATACATAATAGTTTACTTAATATGTCACAAATGAAAATGAAACCGTAGATCTAGATGAGGATGAGGAGAATCCGAATACAAATTTAAGCAACATACTGAGCAGTTAGATAGATGCGACGGTCGAGGAGCATTTTCTTCAACGTGAATTTCCCTTTTTCTTACCTTGATAGGTAATCGATGAAGAAGATAAAAAAGTGAACATATCTAAATAGCAAATCAGATCCTCAAGCAGCATCACACCTACAACTAAAACATAAAACACATAAAACATCATTTGGATCAAAACATAAATATATGTTCTTTTAACATCTTTAACAGTTTTGTATCAGTGATTTAAAATATCTAAATAGCAAACCAAAATAGTTATCTACATCAGTTTAAAAATCACATTGTTTGGCAAAGAGTCTCACAACACCAAGAAAATACACATAAGTTTCATAACATGTTAAGCTTCTAAATCCTTAACTACTTCATCATGATTATCAATCATATATCCATAACCATAATTATATTCTTCTAAAAAGCTTTAAGTGAAGATGTCACCTAACCTAAAGCTTTAAACGTAGATGTAATATTTGCATTATGCCAAATTTCATTTCCACACCTGTGGTAATTAAAGGTAGAATAGAAAAATCAAATTAATTGAACACTGTTAAGGTTCTGACCCGTTAAGGTTCTGACCCGTTAAGGCTCTGACCCGTTAAGGCTCTGACCCGTTAAGGCTCTGACCCGTTAAGGCTCTGACCCGTTAAGGCTCTGACCCGTTAAGGATATGACCCGTTAAGGCTCTGACCCGTTAAGGCTCTGACCCGTTAAGGCTCTGACCCGTTAAGGCTCTGACCCGTTAAGGCTCTGACCCGTTAAGGCTCTGACCCGTTAAGGTTCTGACCCGTTAAGGCTCTAAGTGACCTTAAATTGATATCATAAAGTTGTATACAACAAAATTGAAATGAACATTTGAGTTCATAATTAAATCATAAATAGGAATTCAATAGTAATATATTCTGTCTTTTTAAATCATAAATAGGTTTTCATTGCTTGCAATATTATATATATTGTTTGTAATTAGTTATCATTTAAGGTTAGTTTGACCAACAGTTTGGCATGCCTCAAGGATCTCCGACTTCATATCTTAGCCTTTGTTTTATTTTTTTTTAATTGCATATCTTTATATATATTATTTTAAGATTATTTTGGTTCTTTTGATCAGCTACTATAAGTTATGGACGCCCATTCCATTGTTGATTCTTTCTCATCACTCGCACATCATGGAGTTTGGTATACGGTTTGTTTCGTTTGGGTCGAGTTTGTTTTGCATATCGTTCGTGAAAACAAATTATTGGTTGTTTTTCTCGATCAAAACGTAAGATCCTTTTTTTTTCATCTAAATAAAAATCCTTATTTTTTTACCTAACTCGCTTGCTTTTTTAGAGGCATAGAATGATCGCTTTCGTCACGGGCCCTTTGATTCATCTTTACAAAAACATGATTTTGTTAGACCAAATGTTTGTATTACATCGTTTCCAAACCGAGAATTTTCCTTATGGAGAATGGCCCAAACATGAAGATTACATCTTATTTTGGAGTGATTCCAAGATTTTGATCAGTGAAGACACCAAACTTCTTCGATTTACAAATGACATTCCAAGATCGTTTCGTTTACATCCATTAGTGCATTCTATAAAAACTCTTGCACTCAACAGAAATTCTATCAATCAAATTACAGGTAAGAATAATTTACATTTTATTAAAATTATACAACAAACCCTTTGCGCCACATAATATGAACACCTATATAATCTGTTGTAGACGTTGTTGGAAAGATAGTCTACCATGAGCGACGATTTCAACATTTTGTTGTGTTTCTTGAAGATTTCACGTAAGCCATTTTTCATATAAAAGATTATGTTACTTTTACCTAAATTATACACTTTTATATTTTGCTAATATGACTAAAGTGACAGCGAGTCCTTAATTCAAGTATCTTTATACGATCCGCCGAAGGTGTTGTTGGTCAAAGCCTTTAAAGCAATGCTAAATAAAAGTATCGTGTTTATATCTCGGGTCAAGTTGGTTCGTTTAAGTCAACGTAAGTTATGATTTACATTCCTTTTTTTAAATACCCCCACCTTCGCGCGCTATCCTTATATTATATTTATCTATCTATCTATTACTATATATATGTTTTCAGATAATATTTTGGAGTCAACACAATATACAAGGATCACCTATGAACCGGACATTCCAGAGGCACACCAAATTAGGATTATGCATTGTTTTTAATTAATGACTGATTTCATATGATTGTTTCTCTCCAATTGACATGCATTGTTCTTTTTATGTACTTTGGAATATATCGAATTAGAAATTATATATGTTTTTTTCTTTCCAATTGACATGTTATAAATTTATGCAATTATGGTTTAACTATTTTTATGTACTTTGTAATATATCTAATTAGAAATTATATATGGTAACTGAAGGTATCACTATGGTTGACATTTCAATAGAAATAATCGTGTTTGAGATATTAACAAGAGTGCCAGCGAAGGTTGTAGGTCGTTGTAAGTCCGTTTGTAAAACATGGTGCTCCTTACTATCGACACAAGACTTTGCCAAGTTACATTGTTCCCGCGCATTTGTTTCAACTAATCAAAAAATTCTTTTTGTTGGCGATCTAACATGCTCTGTTCACCCAATCGACATTCAATCTTGTGATTATGGGGCAGGCGCTGTTGCTCCCTTTCCCTGGGATGATATTTCGATTCATTCAAATTTGGATGGATTGTTGTGTGTCTGCTTGAACCGTACGTCTGAGTTAGTTCTTTGGAATCCAACCACTGGTGCTTACAAGCGTTTGCCAACGGATGATTATCACGGCTTTTATGAACATAGTCTCGACGCAGTGGGTTTGTACATTAACGCTTCTGAAGATTACAATGTCTTGCATATAAAGCGTAGGGGTGGGCAGTATTGTGTCTCTGTCTATTCAAGAATCCTGGAATCATGGAGAGATATACCTTTCGTCACGAAACCGGAGTACCTTTCCCTCAGTTTCCATTGGTCATCCGGTACTTTATGCGGTGATATTCTATATTTCGTAGTTAAAGAGAGCTATATTGAAGGAGTGAACGTGCTGGTTTGTTTTGATGTTAACTTGGAGCAGTTTAAGGAGATAGCATTTCCGCCAGTTCGTCCGATGGGCATTTTTTTAGGAGAATTAGTGGACGTAAGGAATGAACTTCACATGTTTATCAGCAGTGGCTTTCGTGACATGACAATTGAGTTATGGAAGCTAGAAGGTGAGCACTGGGTTAAAGTTTTGGCATGTACTGAACTCCCCTCCATGCCATTGGATTTATGGTGCAGCATGACCCATTTTATGACGAATGGTAATTGGTTGTTAATGACTAAGCAGGGGAAGATTTTTGAAGTTGAAATGGATACCAAGCCCTTGCAGTGTTTTTATCAAGCTAATTGTTTTCGTCTAAAAAATGGTTCAATGTTTCTAGAGACTGTTGTTTCACCAGCTATTTAGTTTCACTTCCATTGTTTCTATCATTTTCTATTTCTCCTTTTTCAATGCAATTTTCAATGTAATAACTCTCTACTTTATTTATATTCTATGTAATAACTCTCTTTTATTTAATTTACAAGGCAATTTTCAATTTACAATGACTAATGGACAACTAAATGACAATAATGACGCTTCGGCCGAAAAGGCAAAAAGGTCTGCTGAAAAACGTAAAGAACGTAACGCACGATATTATGCTTCACAAAAAGAGAATAGACCACCTCAAGATCCTAATGTTGCTTCTACCTCAAGTCCATCTACTCCAAAAAGTTTAAAAAGAAAATACAACGCACGATATTATGCTTCACGCCACGATGGTAGTACACCTACAACTACACTCCCCAGTGTAAATGAAGAATACATGCCTCAAAGATCCCGAGGTTTATATTAATTTCGACATGCTTTCCGTATTTAAACTATACATTTTCACCAACTTATGCCTTTTAATTCCATGAATATCTTAGGTATTCCAATTCAGCCGCGCACTTTGTTACCTCAATTTCGTGACACCATTGGAATACCATCCGTCCGAGATGGGAACGTTGCGAACGATCGAGTCTTAAACCGTCGTGTCACGTGTGGAGTTTCACAAGGTTTTTTGCAACTTTTAAACATTATATTCGTATTCCAGTTGCCATATTTTGCAACATATGCTAACAAACATATAACGATTATCTTAGGTATTCGCCAGGATAACGTGGAGGTTGATCCATATAATTTTGTTTACGATGGAGTTCCTAGAGACCATCGTGTTTTAAAGGCGATGAATCCCTGTGTTCATTGTGGAGCAAAACGATTTCCAGGTGAATTTGCAACTTTTTGCTGTATGAGTGGAAAAACAAAGTTAGCAAATTCTGAAATTCCAAACGAACTATACCGGCTATTCACATCCCAAGATGAAATTGGAAAAACATTTAGGCACCACATACGTGCTTATAACACCAATTTCTCTTTCGCCTCAATGGGTGTGACATTGGATAATACATTGAACAATATGAGAGATGGTGTATATACTTTTCGTGCTCATAAAGGAATATATCACCAAATCCCCCCATTGGTTTCGAGTGACGGAGTTGCAAGATATTTACAGTTATATTTCTATGATCCTGATACTGAGTTAGATCTTAGACTCCAGTGGCCAAATCTTGATCGAAACATAACTCAGATAATTAGGCGTGCTCTTTCTACAAACCCATACGTGCACACGTTTCGAAGTCTTGCTGAACTAGGACCTTTGGACAACTATAGAGTCACTTTAAACGCTTCAGTGGAACTTGACCAAAGGGTTTATAACCGACCAACGACTTCTGAGGTTGCTGGTATTTGGGTTGAAGGTAACGACAACATCACTGCGTACAAAAGAAGTATCGTTGTGTATGGCCGGTCCGAATGTAGTCAAACTATTCAGCCATACTTTGGTTGCTACGATCCATTGTCGTATCCTTTATTTTTTCCCAATGGCGAGGAGGGCTGGCATCCTAACATACCACGTCAAGGTGAATCAATGACTCGAACGGACAATAATGAAGACAACATCGATGAAGAAATGGAAGGTATTGACCATTTAGATTTATATTTTTTTAATATCATAAGATGTTACGTTTTAAGCTCATCCATTTTTTCGAACATCTTGATTATTCAGAGACCAGCACCGGTCGTCGTAGAACAACTGTGGCTATGCGAGAGTACTACTGCTACAAATTTCAAATCCGATCTACTGATAACGTGCTCCTGTTGGGTGGTAGATTGCTACAACAGTTTGTAGTAGATGTTTACATAAAGCTTGAGACGTCACGATTACAATATTGTGAACACAATCAGGCTAAGATAAGAGCTGATCTGTATCAAGGTGTTGTAGATTGTGTTAATGCCGGTGAGGTTAATCCAAATAGAGTTGGAAGGAGAATTGTCTTGCCTGCATCGTTCATTGGAGGTCCTCGAGACATGCGGCGTCGGTTTCTAGATTCAATGACTATAGTTCAAGATGATGGTAAGCCCGATATATTCCTTACCATGACGTGTAATCCTAACTGGCCCGAGATATGTGATAATCTAAAGCCTGGTCAAACCGCACAAGATCGAGCAGACCTTGTTTCAAGAGTTTTTCGTTCCAAATTAGAAGATCTTAAGGAACAACTATTCAAGAAACACATCCTCGGAAAAGTAAAGGCATACGTTTATGTCATTGAATTTCAAAAGCGTGGTTTGCCGCACGCACATTTTCTTATTATCATGTGCTCAGAAGACAAAATTAACAATCCAGACCATTATGATAGAGTCGTTTGTGCAGAAATCCCTGACAAGCAAAGACATCCCAAAATGCACGACCTGGTTGTCAGTCACATGATGCATGGTCCTTGCGGACATTTACGATCGAATAGTCCATGTATGCAAGGTGAACCTCCAGCTTGTCGCTTTCGATATCCAAGAGAATTTAATGAGCAGACAACACAAGGACATGACGCATACCCATTATACCGAAGAAGAGACACCGGGATAGAAGTGGAAGTGCGAGGAAAAACTCTTAATAACAGATGGGTTGTCCCCTACAACCCAAAGTTGTTGATGATGTTCAATTGTCATATCAATGTCGAGGTTTGCTCAAGTATAAAAGCTGTGAAATATCTTTTCAAGTATGTTTACAAAGGACATGACAAACAAGTCATTCAAGTCGATCCAAATGACCAAGACGTTGTTGTAAATGAGATAAAGAGATTTCAAGATGCACGCTATGTATCGCCCCCTGAGGCCATGTGGCGCATATTTTCCTTCCCTCTTTCTCAAATTAGTCCTCCTGTGTTGGCCTTACAACTTCATCTTCCTAATCAACAGATGGTTAGATTTAGTGATAATGATATAATGACTGAAATAGTTGAGCGGGAAAGAGATAAGAGAACAATGGTGACTGCCTTTTTTGAAACAAATAGAGTGAATGCAACGGCAAGACAGTATTTGTATAAAGACTTTCCAAAACACTTCACGTGGAACGGGAGCACACGTCGCTGGAATCCACGTAAAAATAAATCACAAAGAGGGCGCGTTGTTTCCGCTAATCCAGCGGAAGGAGAAAGGTACTACTTACGCGTTTTGTTGTCAAATGTGAAAGGGCCTACTTCTTTTGATGATCTTTGCACAGTTAATGGTGTAAGGCACACATCTTTTCGAAAAGCAGCTCTCGAGTTAGGCTTAATAGAGAACGACGAAAGTTTATCACAATGTCTCGCTGAAGCCTCCATATTTCAGTTTCCCGTTGCTCTTAGAAGGTTATTCGCGACCATAATGATTTTTTGCGAGCCTGGTGACGTTCGTAAATTATGGGATGACCACTACGATTCATTGTCTGAAGATCATAGATTACATTATCAAAATGAGGAACGGGTTCGAAATATGGTTCTTACCGAAATTAGAGTTTTCCTACAGTCTATGGGTAAAAATCTCAATGATTTTGATCTTCCGGAACTCACAGAAGATGTTAACTTACATTCTCGCGGTTTTCGTGAGATACAAGAGGAATACGGGATAGTTGTGGAGCCTGAACATTTAGCAGCCAAAGATTCGCTTAATGCTGACCAAAGATTCGTGTATGATGAGATCATGGGCCATGTCAATTGTGGATTACCTGGTGTGTTCTTTATAGATGGTCCAGGTGGAACGGGAAAAACATTTTTGTACAAAGCTTTGCTTGCAGAAGTCCGTTCACGTGGTTTTATTGCTCTGGCAACAGCTTCATCAGGTGCCGCAGCTAATAACATGCCGGGCGGAAGAACAGCGCACTCTAGATTCAAGATCCCCATTAAGCTTGAAAACAATGCCATGTGTGGTATCAACAAACAGAATGGAGCCGCTGAAGTAATTAGGTCTTCCAAGTTAATCATTTGGGATGAAGCATCAATGGCAAAACGACAAGCGATAGAGGCGGTGGATCGAACGTTGCAAGATATTATAGGGGTTAACCTCCCATTTGGTGGGAAAGTGATGGTTATGGGAGGCGATTTCAGACAGGTATTACCGGTCATTAAACGTGGCACGCGAGCACAGATTGTAGACGCAAGCTTAAGAATGTCGCCTCTTTGGTCTATAACTAGAGTAATGCGGTTGACAATAAACATGAGGGCGCTTAATGATCCGTGGTTTTCTGATTTTCTTCTAAGAGTCGGTGATGGAACTGAAGAATCGATTGAAGGAAGCTTTATCCGCATTCCTGATGACATGACAATTCTATCCACCAACCGAGAAAACTCTGTAAAAGATTTGATCGATTCCATATTTCCGTCACTTCAAGCGAATATGCATTCTTCTGATTATATAATCTCTAGAGCAATACTATCCACTAAGAATGAGAATGTTGATGAGATTAATGACCAGATGATTGACATGTTTCAAGGCGAGGAAAAGATTTACTACAGTTTTGACGAGGCAGAAGATGATCACAACAACTTTTATCCGCTTGACTTTTTAAACTCGCTAAATGTAAGTGGTTTGCCGCCTCATAAACTTCGGCTTAAAGTAGGATGCCCCATAATATTGTTGCGAAATATAGATCCATCACATGGCCTGTGCAATGGCACTAGACTGATATGCAAAGGATTCCAACGTAATGTTATTGATGCTGAAATAGCCGTGGGACAACATATCGGAAAACGAGTGTTTTTGCCAAGAATCCCTCTTACTCTTTCCGAAGACGACATGTTCCCGTTTAAGTTGAAAAGAAAACAGTTTCCCGTTCGACTTAGCTTTGCGATGACAATCAATAAAGCTCAAGGTCAAACCATACCGCACGTTGGGGTTTATCTTCCGGATTCTGTGTTTTCCCATGGGCAACTCTATGTGGCATTGTCAAGAGGGATATCACGCCAAAATACAAAGGTGTTAGTTCACTTGGCCAAAGACTTTAAACGCGACGGGGTCTACACTTCCAATGTTGTCTATCGGGAAGTGTTAAAAGATCAATGAACAATCGTTGTTTTTTTTTCGTTGCATGCTTGTAATTTATGTTATTGTCTCAATGACTTTTCTTTGTAACTTATTACATTATATTATGTGTCTTTTATATTACAGTTTATGTCTTTTATATTATTGTCTCAACTAAGACATTTGAAATTACAAATTGACCCATTTAACGTCATTAATTTATATAAACACAAGGTTAATTTACTAATTATGATATTTGTTTCACTCTTTGGAAAGTCAATTCTACAAGAACGAGCTGCAATAAGCGGGTTTATCATGGTTGAAATTTCAATATATGTATTGATGTTGGAGGTGTTATCTAGACTTCCAGCAAAATTTGCTTGTCAATGTAAGCTTGTTTGTAGAGAATGGTGCAAGATCATTTCAACAAATGCTTTTGTTAAGGCTCACATCTCCAAATATCATCAATTCAATATTTTATCCACTGATTGTGATGATAATTCATTTCACAAGTTAGTTTTCGGCAATTCGATGTTTGGTTTCGATGGCCCTGTTCGCCTTCCTTTCAGACTTCAACCATGGAATTTGAAGGTTTTAGGCGTGTTAGATGGCTTGCTCTGTGTTTGCCTTATTGATACACGTGAGATCGTGCTATGGAATCCTCTTACAACTGTCTACAAAAAGTTGTTAAAGAACAAAACCATGTCTTTTTATGATCCGGGTGGCGATATATTAGGGTTTTATTATTCCAACTCTGCTCAGGATTATAGGCTTCTACATGTAACACGTTGCGAAGAAGAGATTGTTTGTTATGTTTACTCAATGTCGATGGATACATGGAGAGTGATACCTTTTTTAACGGAAATGGATTATCATCCTAGCAGATTGAGTTTGTCATGTGCGACATTATCCGGAGATGCCCTATTTTTCTTGGCTAGCGTTTTTGGTTTAGGGTATTATCTTCAAACGGTCCTACGCTTTGACGTAAATTCTGAACAATTTACGAATATCTTAATACCTGAGTTCAGATATAATGGTGGGTATAAGTTACACATTGTTAATGTCCATAATGACATTCGACTTTTTGTTGTTCATGGCCTGCATGAATATGTCTATTCCTTTGATGTATGGAAGACGATGGGTGATGAGTGGTATTTGGAAGTTTCATTATCAAAGGTAATGCCCATTCGTCTTCCTATAGAATTCAACGTCAAGTATATCGCGAATGAAGACAAGTGGCTTCTTATGACGAATTATGATGATGCTTATGTGCTGGACTTTAGTATGAACAAAGTCATTTACTCATATCCTTCTAAGTACTTTAATGCAATGCAAGGAGCAGCATACACCGAGACGCTTCTATCCCCAGGTATTTAGTGTACATTGGATGTTTTGTTTGAATATGTGGTAAACTACTAATATTACTTTGTAAAATATGTTAAAATATTTTGTTATGTTTGAATATGTGTGTATCCCGAGGTGGTATGTGGACATTAGATTATTATTTCTCTAATGTTAAAATACTAACATATTTGTTTTTTTACATTAATTAGAAACTTTCTAAAGATGTCTGAAACCTTTTTACAAGTTCCAGGTATCTTATTTATCCTTTAAAAACGTTTTAATATGTATTGTGGTTATGATAAAATCAATGTAATATACATTTCAATGTTACATTTCAGTGGCAGATGCTGTTCCGGTTGAGGAGAATGAGGAATTTCCTGGTATTCTTAGCGACGAAGAGTGGTGGGCACTTTATGGTGACGAGGTCATTGAAATGGTGGAGTTTTATGAGGCCCTCTTCATGTGACCTCATCTAAACTATTATGTTTATGTATTCAACTTAAAACACTGTTTATGACTGATTCTGTTTTAAATTACTATGGATTGACTTCCTCACCATTTCAATTCATTGACCATCGGATTTTTGATTTAAAAAGTACTATATTATTACCGATATCTTAAAACTATGTTGATGACTTCTATCTTACAACTCATTTGGTTTTAAATTACTATATTTGTGACCAATATATATTTCAATTCAAGTGTTTGTTGTTATTTGTTTGAGTTAAAAAAAAAACGAATACCTCGATGTAAATTGTCGTGCCGCCATAACAAGCAAACAAAAGAAGAAAAACGCCCTATAAACTGTTGCCGCCGCAACGCGCGGGCACACGGCTAGTATATATGTATAGGTATTAGAAATCTATTTTTAATTAAAGATAACAAGTTAAACATATTTTATAAATCAAAATATGATTTACGAGTCTTAAGTATCATAATTATATTTTTACGGGTTTAAGATACGACAAGGAACAATTTCGGTACAAGTTCTAGTGGTTAAAGGCTCAAAAGATTGCAAAAATAATAAAAACATAAAACATGGAGGTCACTGGGTTCGAACCCGTGACCTCTATGTTACAACGCAGCGTACCAACCACCCGGCCTGGGGACCTGTTGGTGTTAGGAACCCGACCGAAACCCTTTTGTTTATAGGCGACGACCAGAAACAGAGTTAAAGAAAGAAAACAGGAAAAAAATATAAAACGCGTTGGCCAGGTCTCGAACCCACGACCTCCAGCATAACCAGTCAGCGACTTACCCATTGAGCCAGTTTGGCGTCTGATTCATATCCGGAATGAGATTTATATAACCCGTACCCGCCCTGCATCATCTTCTTCACCCGCAACCCTAATGTCGCCGGAGATGTTTTCCGGTGACCGGAAAATCGCGAAACTTAAAATAAACTTATAAAAATGTGCGACTAGCTTTAGGGAATCATTACCTCGGGTCGGAGTTGAGAGATTGTCGAGTTTTATGCACCGAAACGAACCCGAAACTTAACCGCGAACTCCGAGCACCGTCACGAAACTCAAATCGGTTTGCACCTGGTTGTTCGTAATCGAACCACGATCACAGGGATGTATCAAACAATGACAGACAGTGGCTAAATGGTGCGAATTTTGCCGGAAATCGTGATTTGTGGTGGGTTTCTTGTTGCCGAGAAAACAGAGAGAGAAACGAGAGAGAGACGGGGATGGACGTGTGACTGAATGAGGATGAATGGGTTATCATTTGAGGCAATTGAATGATTCAATTGATTGCAAGTTCTGTAACTGATGGAATGATGATCGGTCTCAAAAACCGATCATCGACTTCACTTCACGAGCAACTGTGGGTTTTTTTTTTCTTTTTCTTTTCTTATTAAGAATTGAACTTTGGCAGGTTTGGTCCCTCTTTGTTTTATTAAAGGAATGGAGTTTAAAAATTGACAAGGTTGGTCCCCCATGTTTATATAAAGTTAACAAGTTCTAACGGAGTTAACATGAATTGTTTTCAACTACGAACATACGAGGAACGTCAAAATATATAAATCGTATAACGCTTATAAGAACTATAAATCTCGTTTATATCCACATAAAATCATAGATTTTAGATATATAACTTATATATTTATATACATTCAAGTGATTAATAACTTATAATTAAAATCCTTTAATTACACAAAATTATAAATATCATTAAATCATATATATATATATATTCATTTATATATTTTTAATTCCACAATTAACATAGAATTTCAATCGTTTAAACTTTCGTGCATGCTCGTAGTGATTGATCACACAAAACCCTAATTTGCTACACAGTTAAGCACATAAATGTTCACACAACATTTAATACAGTTTACGTTCAGTTAATGCCAGAAAATGACCTGAAAAGTCGGATTGTCACAGTATCCCCTTGTTGAAGAATTTTCGTCCTCGAAAATTGTGTAACGCGGTAAAGGTTAATGAGCTAGACACAAGGAAAGAAAAGAAAAAGAAAAAAAAAAATTTTCTCAGTCGTCACATTAGGAAATGACCTGAAAAGGCGGATTATCACAGTATCCCCTTGTTGAAAGAATTTCGTCCCGAAATTTAAATCGCCGACAATTGTTTGAAGAGTCGAATTGACAGTAACGTATCGAAAGAATTCAGGTTTCTTACTCCAAAAGGAGTGATGGATGTTATGATCCAAAATGAGTACAAGATGTTTGAGAAGATGTCAAATGTTCAAGAATTTCAAAGGGGATTCAAATCAAAAGTATAGAAAGTGATTTCCTATCAAACGTTCTCCAATGAGAAGAGTCGAACAACCGTATTATGGGGATCGTGTTGAGTGGCAAGGCCGAACAGAGTAACATGATGCATAGGTAACCGAAATCAAAATTTCAATATGAAGAAGAACCATAACATGTCCGAGTAACCTCCAACTATTGTACCCAACGCTGGGAGTGAGATTTCCATTTCGTGTCTGCTTTCAGTTAGGGTGTTCACATTTAGCAATAATCCAGGTGAATCGGAAAGAGGAGAATTTGAGTATATGAGAAAATTGTGTGTGCATCAAGTCAATCAGTGTTTAATGAACCCATTGTCTAACAAAAGCGTAAACGTCTGCTCTTACCTACCAATTAACAATTAGCATAGAATTACAGAAGACTGGTCAAGTTAACATGAGGACCCATCGATTGTTTTAGTGCTTCTATGACCAATTAAGTTTCGCATGATTCATAATAACATTGAAATTCACATTTCATGCAATAACGGTTTAAATAGCATACGAGTCTCTACGAGGGTTTCTTTTAAAGGTTTATATGGTCAAAGCGTACTAGCATGCAATCTATCATAAAGCTTTTAGCGTACAACGCATACAATTGTCCCAACACCTTATATACTGACATACGACCTTGACATGACATATATCTAGCATATAAGTTCATAAACTAACCAACACACCCCATACGGTGCAGAGTTGACGGGGCAACTTCACACAGTCTTGTTATTCCCACTGAGGTAGGAGCTTAGGACCTTGTATGGTGTATGGTTTTCACACTCAATCAATTTAATAGATTCACAACATGTCATTTTCTAGTTCCTAACACGTTCATACACATAACTAATCATGCAATTCTACGCAACTTATGTTTAAACCAGGACTTCAATAATTAATCAGTTTATATATACCCTAAACATAGTATTAGATTCTCAAATTTTGGCATGCATAAACACATATGTTTTATTAACATTTCCCATGAGAAGATCAAAAGTAAACAAACTATTTATCATGGTTAAAATGGTTCAACAGCTACTCACATACTAAAATATAACTGGTAACACATTGATGTTGTGACAAAAGGACTGGGGTCCACAGAGAAATCCAATCAAGAGCTCATTGCCATTTAAAGGGTAACACGTAGCGGTTTGTTTTAGAAAATAATTACTCAATTCTGTTAAAAATTATTCAAGAGATATCATATACAATTAGGTTCAAGTTCAAGTTGGAGTCAATCAGATATCATATACAACATATCATCATGCACATTACCTTGCTAAAGAATCCAAAAATTTAGAGTGAAGATCCAACAAAATAAAATTGTAAACTATGAAGTACCTAATAACAAAAAGTGATCTGCAGGATTACGCATGGAATCAAGCATGAGAATAGCAAATAGAGGGAAAACACCAACGACATAGTTCATGGATTCGAGTAAACGGTGGGATAACAAGCTTATGATAGTCGCAACTACACATCTCAAGAATGACATGTGAGTTTAAACCGGCACTAGTGAAGATACCAGCAAGGAGGATGCAAATAACGTAATGGATAGTATAGAATTCAGAGAGAAATATATAGCGTGCGTGACAAGATTTTGCAAGGAATTCGCGTAAATAGATATCGAAATGAACGTGTCAAGGGTTATACAATCCGATAGAGTAAACGTCTCATTAGAAAATCTTCATTGTTTAAGCTCACTGGCATGCTCAATCTATTTGATGTCCTTGCGCTTCATGCGTCATGATTCATTTCTTGTCAAAACATTGGTTCAAATGGTTTTCAAAAG
>JBCNJP010006444.1:0-16111 GCA_039602395.1 Deinandra increscens subsp. villosa
GACCTGTGTGTTTTATTATAGCTATTCATTTAGGTCCATGCTAGTTAAGTCTTTAGTGTGTTGAGTATAGAACATGTGAAATCATTATGATGATCCAGTGTGACAAGGGCTTATTGCTATATCAATGTGTGCTGTGATTTGGGTGATTTGTATATCAGAGAGTCACATGTTTAGGGGGAACGAACTCATTATTTGTTCTACATGAATATTTGAGCATGATCATTAAGTTGTTTTATTCTTATGTTTAAAATTCAAAATTTATAAGTTAAGTCTGAATTGTTAATTTCTATGCTCAAAGTGACTTCCAGTCAATTACTCCTCAAATTACTTTACATTGGTCTTGTGCAACTTAGCCTCTGTCTAGATAAAGTTTATGTTTCATTTATCTATTTATTTATGTTTTATGAATGATTGAAAGTGTGCATATCTGGTTCAATTGAAGGATCCCACAGATATCTGTTGATAAATTTTAATTGTCTATGTGCTATGCCATTCTAGGAACCTGCTTAGTTGAACCCAAGTATACCTTGATTTTACTTTAAATAGCTCTGTCATTATCCCGGTTTAGTGTTGACATGACATTTCATTGCAAAATCAATTGGTTGTAATTGTGTTGTCTCACTATTGCAGATGCCTCCTAGACGAGCGGGGAACGAGCCCTTAGGCTATGGTGTTGCTCATAATCAAATAAGCATTTTCAACAGAGAATGGAAACATGCTGATGCTTTCGAACAAACTTTTCAGATTCTGGAATACTCTAACTGGGGTTATTGTATGTTGTTGGATCTCCCAATATACAAGTCAATAGTGGAGAGTTTCTGGATGAATGCTCAAAAAGTGGTTAATCAAGATGGGTCAGAACACTTGAGCTCCAGAATTCAGGAAACCGACGTGGTGATTACTGAAAGTATGATCAGAACAGCCCTTCACCTGGATGATGCTAACTGCCCAGATTCTTTCACTAAACAGCAATGGCATGATAGCATGAGGAATATGGGTTATACTGGTCCACTTCCAATGGATACAAATCCCATGGTCAAGAAACCTTTGTTTCCTCTCAACTGGAGAAAGATGCTTGGCTTCTTTATCTTGACCTTCTCCCCGAGGAAGACAGGAACCGATGACTTCAAGGATGAGCTGGCTCATGCTCTTAATGGTTTTGTTACCGGAACCGGCTACAACATGTCTAAGTTTCTCCTACGAAGTATGATTAGGAACCTGACTCCTGCAGGTCGTGCTGAGAAGTTCATAATGTATCCCAAGTTTCTGCAAGCCATTCTGAACCATTACTATCCAAATCTGGTGAAAGCAGGAGAAAAGTTTACCCCACGAAAGACAGATCATGACTCCTACAGAAAATATCTGTTACCTGGAAATGAAGGACCAGATGCACCTTACTTTCAAAATTTGGTGGATACAATTGGTGATCCAGGCCACGCTCAGTACTACCAAAACTCTATGAGTGCAACTGCTGCTGCTGCCGTTCAAGATCAGCCCAATGTAGATGATCCTGCAGCAGAGGTAGACCCCTTTGCACATTTGGAACTAGCGGCTGTTGGCCAAAACCAGTCACCAGATCACCAAGGCTCTGAGCACACTGACTCTGAAAAAGATGAAAATGAGAGTGATGCTAGTGAATCTGAAGGAGATTCTGATGATGATTCAGACGGCAATTCAAATGATGATGCCGAAAATATGTCAGCACAATCATCACCTGAAGAATCCCAGCATGAAGCTGAAGCAAGCGGTTCTAGATTTGAACCTTCTCAGTCTGATTCCGAGACATCTGATGCTCGAGCCCCACCGAAAAAGAAACGAAAGACCGAAACTGACACCGCCGGATCTTCTCGTACCAGAACACAGGGAGACACGCAATCTCAAGAAATATCTTATTCCACAAGTGCTGAGTCAGACAGAGTTGTTGAAAAAGGGAAAGGTTGGATTGTGACTTCTTATCCCAGACCAGCTAGGAAGAAGATGTTCTATGTGGAACACAAGAAACGTGTAGAAGAGCAAGCTAAGTTAGAAGCTACTGCTCACTCCACTAGAGCTGACATTGAAGAACCTGTTGATCAAGAAAGTCAGAAGGTTCAAGATGAGCCAATGCCAGACGTTGGTGCTCATACTGAACCTGTTGTTGAAAAGATGGTAGAAGCTGATGAAGCCGATGTAAATAAGTCTGTAGAGACTGAACCTGAGACTGTTGAAGCTGAAACACAAGCTGTCACAGAACCTGTCACCCTCCCAATTGAACAGGCTGCCTCTCAACAACCAGGTCAAATGGTGCAAGCAACAGTAACTCCAACTGTTGTCATTACTACTCAACCTGAAGTCAGAACTTTAGCGGGAACTTCTGAAGCTGGACCGTCAGGTGTTAATCCTTATGACGTCCATGACTATGAGGAGATGAGCTCAGAAATTGAGATCCTGACAATCCAAAACTCTCACCTTGAGGCCGAATTGAGAGCTGCTAATCAGACCATTCTGGATCAAGCTGTTGAGATCCGAAAGCTTAAGGAGTTGCTTGATAAAGTGCATAATGATAGGCAACAAGTTGTTCAAAGAGATGGTAGAGATGGAGACGGGAATACAGGTCCAAGCACTCAGACTGGTAATCAACCTTCAACTGCTGAACCATCTGGACCGCCGAGTTCACATGCTCCTGGAAAAGAATCAATTTTCCCACGTTCTGATGATAAAGGCCCTAAAGACAGTGAGTCTGACGACTCTGATGATTTTGATTCCGATTCTGAAGTGGATGCATCATATGGTGACGCATTCTTGAACAGTGAACCGTGTGAAGATGAGGAAATGCAGATGCAAATCTATAACAGCTTGCAGTATATGGTGCCACCGCCTGAAAATCCAAAACTGACAAGGTTTACTATGGCCGCACTAGAAGCTGCTACTGCTTCTTCCTCAGGAGCCCCACTGGCTATTACTGCTGGTGAAATTGGTGTTGCTCCAGACATTCCAAGGAGTGTATCATTACAGCTCCAACTTGCTCCTCCAGTTCAACCGTCACAGACAGATCCTTCTAACGCTTTGGTTCCAGCAATGGAAGAAGTTCAACACATGTCTGTTGACCCAGCCTTTCTGGATGCAGGTAGAGAAACTTTCAAGGACTTTTACTCCACTGTTCTTGCTACTGATCCCAGCTCCAGAAGCATTGTGACTGTCAATGATGAAAATCCTGAAGAGCAAATTGTGGAAAACATCTCAGTAAACCCAGATGATCTGAATGATGCCGAAGAATTGGTTGACCGTCTTGATCTCCTGGTGAATCGGTCAAACCCACTGAACTTCATAGATTTGGAATTTGCTGGTGATGAGTATGATGATGACATCCTAGACAACGTCAAAGAAGAAGAGTTAGATGAAGAAGCTGAAACATAAGTAATCCACCTTGATCCCATTTCCCCACTCAATGCAGTACCATTTGTGGGTGAACAGGTTGAGACGATGGAACATCAACTTGCATTGGCCTTACCATCCACTGAAGAAGATCAGAACGAATCATTTGATGATGTCACTAAAGAGCAATCTTCTACTTTGCCTTCTAACTCGACTGCTACTGCCACTGGTTCATCTGTGATGGCTACTCAAGCTGTCCAGAGAAGACCATATCCCGAGGATATTTTTGGACCAGAGCCTGATGATCGTCCTGCAAACCCTGGAAGAAACTGGCTGAACATGGCTAGCAGAATTGATCGAAACCGAGGCTTTTATCCTTTAACCCTTGAAGAATATGAATATAGGATCGGGATAAGGCAAATCGCTCCGGAACGGTTAAGATACAGTCCTATGGGTCTCCCTCCTCGACCAGATTCACCGTTGGTTGCTGACAACGTACCTGTAAATGTGGTGGATCCAGACCTTCTAGAACAGCCTTCTACAGAAACTGGTCCATCAGAAACTACTCGTACACTGAGTCGAAGAGACAAGGGGAAACAGAAGACGACACCGCAAGAGGAGTTTGAGGATGCAGAAAAGAAGCGGAAAGCTAATCAAGAGCAATTTAGATTGGCTCAACAGGCTAGGGCATATGAAATTTTGAAGGTGATTGAAGATAGAGAAGCTGAGATTCTTCGTCAAACTCGACACCTGAATACTACTATCTTGGGAAATGATTCAATGCCCATGGAGCCAAACTCAAATCTAACTGATCCATTGATCCAGGTGATTCCCAATGAAACTGGAGATGGTGTACACCCTGATGATCATTCTGAAGCTGCAAAGTATGTCAGAGCATTGATAGAGCGTGGTTTATCCTTCCAGTATCTCATGACTTTCAACACCTATCAAATTGTTGAGATGTATACTGATGAAATGGATATGGAGAATCTGCTGAATGAAAACCCTGATTGTAGTCTGAAAGACCCGAAGAAAGCATTTGAGAATCCATATGCTGACACAGATCAAGATGTGGACTATGTCCAATTCAATGATGGATTGTCTGAAAAGCTTCATCAAATGCATACAAGATATCGGGCACCACCTGCAGACCCAAATAGTCAGCTACCCAGACCTCCTAGTCCCAAGTTTATCCAGGCCAAAGTCAACTCCATGAACAAACGAGAGCTTCGAGACTTCTTGGCAGTTAGGAATATCGCTAGAAAAGACTACATCTTCAAGCGATTGCCCGGACTGAGAAAGTTGGTCAAGCAATTTATGGATGATGATGCTGAGACCAGGAACAGAAGAATCAATATGATGGAACAGGAGAGGGTAGAGAGTCATCGACTCAGGGATGCTCCCACTTTGGTAGATGAATGGAAGGAGATGCTCCCTCATACTAGAGCTATGATGCAATTCACTGCTCGTAAGCTCAAGGAGATGCCTTCTACTTCTAAGCATCCTGATGCAATGAAGATTTTGGGATGGAAGTATGATCATGAGTTCGGGGCTTTCATTGTCAAAAGAAGAAATGGGTTCGTTCAATTCTTCGCAACTGTTAGAGACCTCATGAAACTTTTCTCTTGGGAGCTTAAAGAATTGAGACGATTTGACATTATCAATCATTCTAATGCTCGGATTGCTGAGATAGCTCAAAGTTTGGTGCATGCCACCTATCTGAACAGGTTTCACAATCAGACCAGAGAAGAAGAGATGAAGGAATATGAACGGTTTGAGAAGAGACGAGCTAAAGTCCCTTACAAGCAGATCTACTCCAACATTAGCAGGAACATAAAGACTAAGAAGATCGAGGGTAATCTGAAGAAGAATCCAATCAAGGATTGGTACTACAGTGCTCAGACACATGAGTTGGTGATTGAACGCGAAAATGCTGAACCAATCAGACTCTTTGCTGCAATTGAACTCAGGTTGTTGCCCATTTGCTACTTACGTTGGATCTTTTATGGTCGTCTTGAAACAATTCCACCCAGACTGAAGCCCTATGAGGTTGTTGATGCAAACTACTTCCTATTGTTCCTTAAATGGTGGAGTTGGGAATGTATTAACGCCGGAAGAATGAGAACTGAAAGTTTGGCGAACTTGGAAAGATGGGAAATAGACAGTCGAGGGATAAGTCATTTGTGCAGAGGGCCAGACAGGAAGCTTGAAATGTGGCACTACTCAGATCTGAAGAAATTTGCAAGAAAAGATCTTTGGGTGCTCTGGGAAACCCAAATCTACTGCTATGACCGCAAGTACAACAGGTTGGCTAGGAGATACTGGCGATTCCTATTGAAGCTTCTTGGACAGTTAAGATGATGATGATGATGGAGGATGTTCGCATTACCACCAAAGGGGGAATTGTTGGAACCTGGAGGTTGGTGATAACACGAACATGCAAACCCAAGAACAAGATCACAGGTGAAGCTGCAGAACCAACATGTATTTTGCTATCTATGTATTTTTGAACATTTCGGTTTGTAATAACTTAGTTAACTCTGAACTTTGAATACTCGTTTTGTATGTTTGTTATTTATCATATGTTGGTTCAGCTTGTTTTACATGTGTGTTAATCTTGTGGTGGTATGTTTGATAGGTCGTTCAACACTTAGAATATTTTTCAGGTTTGAGTTGTTCTTAACGATCTGGCTGTAATGACCTTAACGACTTGACCCTTGTTATAACGATTTGCTTAGCAAAGGTCTTAACGACTTGAGGAGTTTGGCCTTAACGACTTGCCTAAGAAATGCTCTTAACGACCTGCCTCCTCTCATCTTCTTAACGACTTGCCTGACTTGCCTTAACGACTTGACCTGGTCGTTTGGCTTTAACGATCTGAAGAACCAGTCTATCGATCTGGTGAAGTCTTAACGACTTGCCTATGCTGAGCTTAACGATCTGGCTAGATGTTAACGACCTGGATTAATGGTTAACGACCAGGCTTGTTAGTTAACGACTTGCCATGTTGTTTAACGATCAGCATTGATAGTTAACGATCTGGACTGTGTATCTTAACGATCTGCTCATTGAGCCTAACGACCTGACCTGGACAAGTTATCGATCTGACATTTTGACTTAGACGAATTTAATGATTTCTTGATGTGACGTGTGATTCTCCTTGTATTCTGTGCATTGACACTTGTGCTCCTCATTGGGTATAAATAGGAAACTTTAGTAAACCCTAATTAAGCCTTGAGAGAATCTCCTGAGGAGCACTGTGTGTTTGTGTGTGTGTTCTTGGTGTTCTTCCTTGAGTTTCAGAGGCGATGGCAATGCAATGTTGCCGATTCAACCAAGAGTGATCATCACACGTGATTTCCGCACTCGTGTGATGAATCAAATGATGTTAGATGGCTGCAAATCGATCCTGACAATCTTAAAACCTTATAAAGTTTCCTATTTTGTGGTTTATTAGGACGCTTTAACTTGTCCTATTTTGTGGTTTATTAAGACGCTCTAACGTGTCCTATTATGTGGTTTATTAGGACGTTCTAAGTTTATAGGACCCCTTTAGAAAGGACAATTTTTTAGTGGTCCTATTATCTCATGCGTCCTATAAAATAACATTTTAGAACTTTTATGGGCGTCCTATCAAACTACTTTTGTTGTAGTGACCCCATCTAATGCAGGTGGCAAGTCCAAACGATAGGCCACCGTCCCGATCTTTTCAGTTATGACAAAGGGTCCTACATAGCGGTCATTCATCTTCCCGCGCTTTCCAAAGCGTACGACACCCTTCCAAGGGGAGACCTTCAATAGTACTCTGTCGCCGACTTCAAATTCCAACGCTCTTCTACATTTATCTGCTTAGCTCTTTTGTCGGTCTCTTGCCGCTTTCATGCGGTTTCTGATTTGTACGATTCTTTCTATAGTTTCGTATACTAGTTCTGGTCCGGTGAGTTGGCTGTCACCGACCTCGGCCCAACACACCGGTGATCTGCACTTTCGTCCATAAAGTTCCTAAAATGGAGCGGCTCCAATACTAGTATGGTAGCTGTTGTTATAAGAGAATTCGACCAGTGGCAGGTGAGCTTCCCAGTTCTTTACGAAGTCCATTACACATGCCCGAAGCATATCTTCTAGAGTTTCGATGGTGCGTTCAATTTGTCCATCAGTTTGAGGATGGTATGCGGTACTCATATCCAGGCGAGTACCCATGGCTGATTGTAGGGATCCCCAAAAGTTTGAAGCAAATCTCGGGTCTCGATCAGAGATAATAGATAAGGGCACTCCGTGGAGTTTGACAATCTCCTTGATGTAGATTTGCGCAAGTTTGTCAGTTTTATCATTCTCCTTGATGGCTAAGAAGTGGGCGGATTTGGTTAACCTGTCAACAATGACCCAAATCATGACATTACCGCAGGGAGTACGAGGCAGTCCCGTGACGAAATCCTTTGAGATCTCTTTCCATTTCAACTCAGGAATTTTTGGTTGTTGTAGTAATCCTGCTGGCCTTCGATGTTCGGATTTTACCTTCGAGCACGTCAAACACTTGCTGACATACTTAGCAATGTCAGTCTTCATATTGAGCCACCAATAGAACCCTTTTAGGTCTTGATACATCTTTTCCGAACCTGGATGGACTGAATATCGGGACTTGTGAGCCTCGTCCATTACCAGTTCCCGAAGATTTCCATGAAGAGATACCCATACACGATCTTTATAATATCGAATTCCATCCGACTTAACTTCAGAAGCTCCATCCACACCACTGAAGGATTCAGACCCAATGTTTTCTTTCCTCGGGGCCTCCTCCTGGGCATCCCGGATTCTATCCGGTAATCCCGCATGAATTGTTAATTGTAGAGCTCGAACCCTTCTATGTTTAACATGTTCCTTTCTGCTCAAGGCATCGGCCACCACATTGGCCTTGCCTGCTTGATACTTTATCGCTAGGTCGTAGTTGTTTAGCAATTCAACCCACCTACGCAGCCTCATGTTGAGTTCCTTCTGCTCAAAATATATGCTAGAGGCTTTTGTGATCAGTGTATATCGTACACTTGGTGCCATATAGATAGTGTCTTCAAAATTTCAAGGCAAACACTACTGCGCCCAACTCCAGATCGTGTGTCGTGTAATTATTTTCATGGGATTTTAATTGCCTTGACCCGTATACGATAACTTTACCTCTTTGCATTAATACACATCCAAGTCCCTGGATTGACGCATCACAATAGACCTCGAAGTCGTCAATCCCATCAGGTAACGATAATATAGGTGCGGTACAGAGTTTCTCTTTCAAATTTTGAAAGGTTCCTCATCCTTGTCACCCCATCTGTACTGGACGCCTTTATGCGTGAGAGCGGTTAACGGTTGAGCTAGTTGAGAGAATCCCTTAATAAAGCAACGGTAGTAACCCGCTAACCCTAGAAATTGCCGAATTTCCGTCGGTGCTCGTGGGGTACACCAGTTTTTGATTGCCTCTATCTTGGCTGGGTCAACGTGGATACCCTTCTCGTTGACGATGTGACCCAGAAACTGAACCTCTCAGATCCAAAATTCGCATTTCGCGTAAAGTTGCTCCTTTCTTAATAAACAAGAATGTCGTCGATGAAGACAATAACGAATTGATCTAGGTAAGGTTTGCACACTCGGTCCATGAGATCCATGAACATTGCTGGTGCATTCGTTAAGCCGAAGCGCATGACTAAAAATTAGTAGTGACCATAGCGCGTTCTGAAAGCTGTCTTTGATATGTCTTCTTCGCGTACTCTGAGTTAATGATTCCCGGACCCTAAGTCGATTTTTGAATAGTAGTTGGATCCTTGAAATTGATCAAAGAGATCATCGATCCGAGGAAGAGGATACTGGTTCGTTGAGCTAACGATAATCTATACACATTCTGAACGTCACATCTTTCTTTTTAACGAATAACACAGGTGCGCCCCACGGCGACGAACTAGGTCTAATGAAACCTTTATCTAATAGCTCCTGTAGTTGAGTGGATAATTCATGCAATTCATTTACAGCCAAACGGTATGGAGCTCGGGCAACAGGAGCTGCTCCGGGGATAAGGTCGAATCCGAATTCCACTTGTCGATGTGGAGGTAGGCCTGGTAGTTCTTCCGGGGATACGTCGGGGTAGTCGCGAACTATCGGAAAATCCTCGATTTTTCGTTCCACCATGGTCTGGTCTGTAACCGTTGCCAGGATGGCTACGTGTCCTTTCCGAAGACATTTCTATGCCTTGAGGTATTATATGATTCCGGAGACAGTGCCTCCCTTTTCGCCTTGAATCGAGAGTACTTCACCGCTTGCGGTTGGTATACGCACGACTTTTTCCTGGCAGACGATTTTCGCCTCGTGTGCGGACAGCCAGTCCATATCAATTATTACATCGAAATTACTGATTGTGAAAGGCATTAAATCTATACTGAACTAGTGACCTGAGAACTCTAGGGTACAATCCTTGACTACATGAGTTGCATCGAGAAGTTCAGCGTTTGCTAATTCAACTGTGTACCTAGCTTCTAGAGGATTCATATTAGCCTTTATTAACTTGCAGAATTTGGTTGAAATGAAACTTTTCTCAGCATCAGAATCAAATAATACATTAGCAAAATAGTTGTTGAGAAGAAGCTTACCGGTTATCACATTAGCATCATTCTTGGCTTCACCCGACCCCATGACAAAGGCACGTCCTCTGGCACCATTTCCACCGCCAACTCCACCATTGTTGTTGTTGTTGTTGTTGTTGTTGTTGTTGTTGTTGTTGTTGTTGTTGTTGTTGTTGTTGTTGTGGTTGTTGTTGTTGTTTCCGTTCTTTCTGAGTTGGGGGCAATCTTTCTTCATGTGTCCGGGTTTTCCACATTCATAGCACCCTCTAGGGCCTTCATTTGTTTTCTTGGGTCTGATCAGGAGTTCACCCCAGCATTTTATAGCAATGTGTCCCCTTTTTCCACAACGCTCACATGAGGGTTTGTTGCAGTCACCAGAGCGGTGAGTGTTGCACATGCTACAATTGGGTGCCTTCCCCTTGTACCTGCTCGCGTTCTGACCACTGCTACCTTGACGGTTTTGATTACCGCCTCCACTGTTATTGGAACCGCCCTTGGAGTTGTCAAACCTTTTGTTCTGGTTTAGGGGGCCAGAAAACCTTCCAAAGTTGTTATCGGCATTGTTGTTGTTAGGTTCTTCATCCCTTTTCCTTTTCCCATCAAGAGCAGTTTTTGGAGATTTCTTTGGTGGTAGAGTTCCCTAGGCTACCGCCTGGTCTGTTAGCTTGTGTGCCAACCTAATTGCCTATTGCACATTAACTGGGTTCGAAGAGGTTACCATTCCCTGAATTTGTGGAACCAGCCCGTCCACATACCTTTCAATTCTTTTATACTCAGCGTCAACCATTGTTGAACATAGTATTGCATACTCGTGGTAGCGGGCCGTATATTCCTTTACCTCCGAGCCAATCATCTTTGAATTCATGAATTCACCCTCTAACATTTTTACTTGATCCTGAGGACAGTACTCCTCCATGATCACATCCTTAAATTCTTGCCACGTCATGGCATTGGCAGCATCAATTCCCAACATTTGAATTTGTGCATTCCACCAAGTAAGGGCGGAATCCTCCACAGTACTTGTAGCATACTTCACCCGATCTCCAACTAGGCAGTTACACATAACAAAGACTTTTTCAGACTTTTTGAGCCATCTGAGTAGGCCCACGGCACCTTCATCACCCTTGTTAACGGCTTACAATCCATGAATGATCTAAACGAGCATTGGGGTTGGTGGTTTCCTTGGAACTGAAGCTGAGCCGCTGCCAAAGCTGCAGCAACTCCCTGGTTGATCATTTCTTGAACCTGAGCAGTAGTGAAGTTTCCTGGGTTGGGTCCAGCATTCCTTCGAGGTGGCATGATTTTCTATGTATCCATGCAAACCTTTCACTGGTTAGTATACCCGATACTAGAAATCGTTAAGCATCATGAAATGTTTTCACACAGGCACAATTACATAGGAACAAATTTTTACATGAAATATACATTTAGGTGAACAAACATTCTAGCAAATATCTATTAAGTTAGTGACCATAATAAGCGACCCACCAAATCGCTAAGTTTATCACCCAAACCACCCAAAGCATGGCGAAGTCGCCAAGAAGAACCCCAGATCGCCAAGCACACTGGCGAGATCGCCAAGCACATGCCCAGATCGCAAAGGGCAAGGTGAAATCGCCAAGTGCAGAACCGAGATCACCAAGAACAATATCCAGATCTCCAAGAACAAAAACCAGATCTCCAAGAACACCGTGAGATCTCCAAGAACCAAACGAGCTCTCCAAGAACAAAACGAGATCTCCAATAACAAAACGAGATCTCCATGAACAAAACGAGATCTCCAAGAACAAAACGAGATCTCCATGAACAAAACGAGATCTCCAAGTACAAAACGAAATCTCCAAGAATGATTTCCAATAACCAAGTGTGAAAACATGAAATAAGACTATGTATGGATCCATTCATGTATGCATACTCTTACACAGACATAAAACAAATGAATTAAGTGAGGATCGTCTTCGGCACGCGTAGCAATACCCTTAGAGAAAGTGGCAACTAAAGTTTTCTAAAACAGTTGCAGTTCAGAAAACACTTTTGAAATGTTCTGGTTCGCTGTAACCAGAGGCTCTAATACCAATTTGTCACTCCCCCAATTTCCACTAACGGAGTATAATCGTGTGGGTTATGATCCAGACCAGGATCCAAGTATTTAGTTACAACCAAGCCATCAAATTAATATAATTAGTTAAAGTGGCTTTACAGACAGAGTTTAAATAGCACATCAGCGGAAGCATTTGAATAAGTTATAAAACTCCCAAAAGATTTTTTAAAAAGACAGGTATTGCCAACGCCCGTGCCTCCACGCAATCCTCCTAGCGACCTGAAAAGCATACAACAATCAAGTGTCAGCCAAAGCTGGTGAGTTCACAAAAGCATTCTACACAACAACCTGTAGACCAGAATGTATACGAATAACGAAAGACTAATTCATAAGTTAAATGCATAAACTACAAGTATTATCCATATCATTAGGTAGCTATCCTATGCTTATGTTCACCTGAATGTTCGCAACCGAAGCTGACTATGCGTCACAGGTCTTAACATGTGCGATTTACCTTCCCCGTGTCTTTCCAAATCACGGTAGTGTTAGGCAAATATTGGTCTCAGTCCGACAGCCAGTCGGGAGGGTGCATCCGGTGCACCACTGAGCGGGGGTGTCAATCCCTAGTAGTACTAATCAACATTACCTCGCTATTCTATATTAACGACCCGAGAATGTAAGGAATTTTTGAAATTATAAAGCAATTCAGTGAAACAAGTGATATGTTCGGATAACTACTAAACCAGACAAAAATACCTTTGTTGTTGCATTGCCATCCTTTACCGGATGCAACTATATGCGTGTTACCATCCTCAATCAGATGTAACTAAAAGAGTTAGTGAACTCACCTTAGGGTGCCGGGTACTCGACACTTGACTTTAGGGGTTGGTCAGAGTTGACCTATTTTAGTGAATAAGGTCTAACCAAATTAGAGAATGTCGCTAGGGAAAAATGCTTATTAACCATAAATCAAGTTATCATGCATTCCTTTTGATCATACGACTTAAACACAAGTCCTAAACTTATAGGGGAACAAAGATGCACAATCCAAGTCAAACAGCACAAATGCAAATCCTAAAAGTCAAACACAAATCATACCTTTGGTGGCATGTCTAATTATCTCTACGCTTGGAGTTAGCCTCTCAAATTTTACAGGGATAAACTTCATATTACTATGGACTTGTTGCAAAAATAATCAACCCAAAAGGTTAAGAAATGAGAAAGTTATGCGTGTCGGAAATTGGCAAAAATCAGCATTATTGTCCTTAACACACCATTTGGGAATACGCCTAATTTGCTCCATACTTGGAGTTAGGTTCTAAAACTTTATCGGCATATACTTCCCAATATTTAGAACATGTTGCAAAAAGAATCAGCTCAAAAGGTTAAGAATTGAGGAAGTTATGCATGTCCGAAGTTGACCAAAAATCAGCTTTGTTGTTGTTCTAAAACGTAGAAATTCTAATCTTATATTTTGCATAACGTGATCAAAACTTCACGTTTGACTACCAAAACTTCCAGATCTCAATATTTATATTTATCCAACATTTTCATTCAAAAATCTCTTCAAAAACACTCGAGGATCAAGTCCAACAAATTGCACAACTTCATAATAAAGGGGCTGAATTTTTACAGCCCTGCGCACTCAACTTGCAGCAGCCTTTTGAGTGACCAAACGGAGGTTTTAGAAGGCGTATGAGTAGGAAAATTAAAGCTAAGAAAGAATTTTGCTACGGAAAATAAATCACTTGATTTAGATCAAAATTGAGAAAGTTATGGCCTGGGTAAGACGACCCATTAACTTGGACAGAATCTGTCCCAAATCTAGTAGTTGTGTAAATTGCATTTTTGCGGTTTTGGCCAATCTTTTGATCATTTAACTTCATGTAAACACTTGTAACACATTAGATATCATATTATCATGCATTCCTAGTTGTCATAATAAACATACAACAATCATACCAAAATTCAAGCATGCCACTAGTATATAAGCACATATTCCTCAATTTCAAGTCCTCCTATACCCAAATTCTTCAAGAACACTTCCAACCATGTAACCACATGAAAATCACAGCCATGATAGCATCTAAAATCTGTCTAAACTCATAAACCTACTTGTCTTAACATAAACCATGATTCAAGAGTGATTTCACACTCCAATTAACACATAAACACAAGATAACTACTTGCTTTCAACAATTTTAAAAAAAATAGCTTTTAGGGCTTACAAGTTATGAAAGAGGGAAGATTATTGGAGAAGGAAGTGAATTTGAGGCTTTCCCCTAACTTCTTGATGCTTGAGGAAGCTTAAAACCCTTGAATCTTGCTTGAATTGAAGAAGAATTGAAGAAATTTGAAGGTGCCTGTGATGGGAGTGTGGAACCGTGAAGATGGAGAGGGAATGGGAGAGTGGTCGTTCAATTGAGGGGGGGGGGGGGGGGTTATTAGGGCTGCATTTTTATGTTTGGGTGAATTGCACAAATGGTCCCTCAAGTCCTAAATCTTGCATAAATGCTCCAAAACAAGTAATAAGTGGGGGTTTAATCCAAAACTTGGAAATTAAATACTAGGAATGTTACCAATTGTTTATAACTTATTTAACATAAAATATTTAGTCAGAAAAAGTCTCGTTAACGTGTACGCACATAAAACATAAATCGCGTACGAAACTTGGTTTCTCACGAAATGCAATTTTTCAAGAAACACATAAAGTCACGAAATAAAGTCACGGAATAAATTACTAAAATTAATTAGTAACTTAAATATAAATAAATATATATAAACATTTAGGTAACGGGCTACGGGTTTGCTAATGGAACTAACGGAAAAAGTTAACGGTGTTAACCTGGGAATTTGGCAATTGTCACAAACAAAATACACAAAGTCTTTCATGCATCTAACAAGAAGAGTGGTTATCAACGAAACACTCATCGTTTCGCTCAAGGAGTTGAAACTCGATGAACAACGAGAAGTAGTGGAACAACGAGCCGAATTGGGAAAGAACATGAATATATAAGTGTATCAAACTTCAAGTTTCATTGGGAACTTGAGCCAAATATCAGAGTTCACAAGGAAACCCGGTGATAGTATACACAATTATTCAAATAGACGAGCACCAACCATCGAAAACACAAACTAAATTTCGGGGCGAAATTACTTTCCACAAGGGGATGATATGACAACTGAGAATTTTATTTGTCATTGTGTCTAGTAAACGAGCAACGATCTTAATTTTCGGGACCAAAATTCCTTCAACAAGGGGATGATGTGACACCCGGCAAATTCAGGTGATTTTTTCTAGACAAACACGAACATGAATAACTATTTATTCGAACGTACATACATTCATACATCTAATAGGAGTGTTAGATAGGTCGTTGAGTCCACAAATATTCACACACGAGTTGGTCCTAAACGTTGGGTGACAAATCAATAGCATGCTAATCGAACAAACGTAATTGGTGTTACACCTAATTTTTGTGATCTATTGTGACTATATGCTAGCAAATTTATGTGTTGTATTTCCATGATTTATATATGAGTTATTGCATGTTCATGATTCATAAGCGTTTTTAGGACATCTATGTAAAACACGATGATTATATAAATCGTAATTTAGTCGAGTAAATTATAAATTATGATTTATGAAAGGTATGCATATCAATATAAAAATGGTGGTATTTGGATACATATGCACTTGTGAACTTCCGAACAATTTTAGATAAAGAGGTATTATCTATAGGTTAATTTAAATTAAGTATTTATCTACCAATCCTATTGAAATTCATCCCAAACAAATACACCTATACACCCACCTCTAAATCCCATAACCTCCTCTTCCCTTTTCACTTTTCACGGCAATCTTCCCCCAGGCGACCTCTCCCTCTTTCCATCATCATCGCAACTCTCCCTACTATCAATAATTTAAATTCATTTGTGGTTCAGTGCTGATCGCAGACCTATAGGAACCATCAACAAAGGTCATGGACCGCAAGCATTCTCGAAAACCATCTTTAGCTATCATCTCAAGGTATCCCCTAAATTACAGTTTTGAAAAACCATAGTAGGACCATGAATCTGCGTAAATGTATATTCATGATGTTGGACTGTGAATGAT
>JBCNJP010006446.1:0-69327 GCA_039602395.1 Deinandra increscens subsp. villosa
CAGTTTTTCACCGATTTGACATTATTTTTGCATCCAACCCAGTCACGCGGAACAAGTTCAGTATTTATAGATCATTCACAACTGTTTGCACCCGGCTTCCGGTTTTTCGCAAGATTGTCCGATTTCAGGATTTCAGTACTGTTTTCTCTTCGGAACTGAGCGGAACGGTTCCACTCTCTGCATCTGATTTTCCGCTTCCGCATCGGATGTTTTCAGAGGGATCTAAAGAAAAGGGGGAACAATAATAGATTTGGATTATCAGGTCGATTATCTGAAGTTGGAGCATTTTCAGTGATTGATTGGTTTATCTGATTCGATTTGTTGCGAATTTGACTCCGATGTTTAGCATTCTTAGTATTGTACCCGACCGTGTGAACCAAGTGAACTGCAACACTTGGATCTCAACTGGAGCAACAAGAACAGAAGAAGCTTATTCAAAGGGGGAATCTTTACAACAGAAAGATTCCGGTTTATCAGTTATTCTTCAAAGATGCACGACAGAGCGGTTCTTCACCAGTATGACAGATTTGAAAGAGTCAGTCAAGGGGGAATTGTTGGAACTTTTAATAAGTGTGACTGACGCCATCAAATCTATTCTCGAATAATTCGGTTGAAGAATCCATTGTGATTTGATTCAGAGACGCGGGTTGTGATGCTCGAGGCTTGCAAGTTTGGACCGAAGACGTTTTCTTGGAAAGTCAACCGTTCGGGTCAACGGTCAACGGAAATCGGTTCGAGGGAGTCAAGCTTCATATTAATTAAATCATCTTTGATTTAATTAATAATAATTATGTCATTTGTTTATTTGTATTTGCTCATTTGTATGTGTGTTAGCTAGTTAGTGGGCTAGTGAGCACATGGGCTCTCTATAAATAGGAAGGGATAGCTTCATTAGAAAGATGATGAATAAGATGAATAAAGGATGATCTAGAGAGATGTGAGCTATCATTTCTAGAGAGAGAGTCACACATTGGGTTTGAGCTCAACCCAATGTGACCATGGATTTCCTATGACGAGTTTGTAATCATTCGGTTCGTTGTAATCTTTCGACAATAATCAATGAATCGTTTGATCTTTCATTTCTTGTCATTTATTTATCTTATGATTCTCTTCATCCCGTCTCCTTCTCCAATCTCACCTTCGTTCTTGCTCAAGATCGGGATTCTCGATGTGAAATCGGTCCTGACAGTATATAACCAATAAGTTGTATTAGGGACCAATGATGGCCCAATAAGGTGTGTATATAACCAATAGGTTGTGTTTAGGACCAATGATGGCCCAATAAGTTGTGTATATAACCAATAGGAGCAAAAAGGTGTGTTTAGAGGTAACAAGGGTCAGTTGGGACCAATGAGTCCCAGTAAGGTGTGTATATAACAATAAGTTGCGTTTAGGACCAATGATGGCCTAAGAAGGTGTGTATATAACCAATAGGACCAAAAAGGTGTGTTTAGGGGCAACAAGGGTCAGTTGGGACCAATTAGTCCCAATAAGGTGTATATATAACAAATAAGTTGTGTTTAGGACCAATGATGGCCCAATAAGGTGTGTATATAACCAATAGGTTGTGTTTAGGACCATTAATGGCCAATAAGTTGTGTTTAGGACCAATGATGGCCCAATAAGGTGTGTATATAACCAATAGGACCAAAAAGGTGTGTTTAGGAGCAACAAGGGTTAGTTGGGACCAATGAGTCCCAATAAGGTGTGTATATAACCAATAAGTTGTGTTTAGGACCAATGATGGCCCAATAAGGTGTGTATATAACCAATAGGACCAAAAAGGTGTGTTTAGGGGCAACAAAGGTCAGTTGCGACCAATGAGTCCCAATAAGGTGTGTATATAACCAATAAGTTGTATTTAGGACCCATGATGGCCCAAAAAGTTGTGTATATAACCAATAGGTTGTGTTTAGAAAGAATGATGTCCAATAAGTTGTGTTTAGGACCAATGATGGCCCAAGAGGTGTGTAAATAACCAATAGGACCAAAACGGTGTGTTTAGGTGCAATAAGGGTCAGTTGGGACCAATGAGTCCCAATAATGTGTGTATATAACCAATAAGTTGTATTAGGGACCAATGATGGCCCAATAAGGTGTGTATATAACCAATAAGTTGTGTTTAGGACCAATGATGGCCAATAAGTTGTATTTTAGAACCAATGATGGCCCAATAAGTTGTGTATATAACCAATAGGACCAAAAAGGTGTGTTTAAGGGCAACAACGGTCAGTTGGGACCAATGAATCCCAGTAAGGTGTGTATATAACCAATAAGTTGTATTTAAGACCAATGATGGCCCAATAAGGTGTGTATATAACCAATAGGTTGTGTTTAGGACCAATGATGGCCAATAAGTTGTGTTTAGGACTATTGATGGCCCAATAAGGTGTGTATATTACCAATAGGACCAAAAAGGTGTGTTTAGAGGCAAAAGGGTTAGTTGGGACTAATGAGTCCCAATAAGGTGTGTATATAACCAATAAGTTGTGTTTAGGACAAATGATGGCCCATAAGGTGTGTATATAACCAATAAGACAAAAAAGGTGTGTTTAGGGGCAATAAGGGTCAGTTGGGACCAATTAGTCCCAATAAGGTGTGTATATAACAAATAAGTTGTGTTTAGGACCAATGATGGCCCAATAAGGTGTGTATATAACCAATAAGTTGTATTTAAGACCAATGATGGCCCAATAAGGTGTGTATATAACCAATAGGTTGTGTTTATGACCAATGATGGCCAATAAGTTGTGTTTAGGACTAATGATGGCCCAATAAGGTGTGTATATTACCAATAGGACCAAAAAGGTGTGTTTAGAGGCAAAAGGGTTTGTTGGGACTAATGAGTCCCAATCAGGTGTGTATATAACCAATAAATTGTGTTTAGGACAAATGATGGCCCATAAGGTGTGTATATAACCAATAGGACAAAAAAAGTGTGTTTAGGGGCAACAAGGGTCAGTTGGGACCAATTAGTCCCAATAAGGTGTGTATATAACAAATAAGTTGTGTTTAGGACCAATGATGGCCCAATAAGGTGTGTATATAACCAATAGGTTGTGTTTCAGACCAATGATGGCCAATAAGTTATGTTTATGACCAATGATGGCCCAATAAGGTGTGTATATTACCAATAGGACCAAAAAGGTGTGTTTAGGGGCAACAACGGTCAGTTGGGACCAATGAATCCCAATAAGGTGTGTATATATCCAACAAGTTGTATTTAAGACCATTGATGGCCCAATAAGGTGTGTATATAACCAATAGGTTGTGTTTCGGACCAATGATGGCCAATAAGTTGTGTTTAGGACCAATGATGGTCCAATAAGGTGTGTATATTACCAATAGGACCAAAAAGGTGTATTTAGGGGCAACAACGGTCAGTTGGGACCAATGAATCCCAATAAGGTGTATATAACCAGTAAGTTGTGTTTAGGACCAATGATGGCCCAATAAGGTGTGTATATAACCAATAGGACCAAAAAGGTGTGTTTAGGGGAAACAAAGGTCAGTTGCGACCAATTAGTCCCAATAAGGTGTGTATATAACCAATAAGTTGTATTTAGGACCCATGATGGCCCAAAAAGTTGTGTATATAACCAATAGGTTGTGTTTAGAAAGAATGATGTCCAATAAGTTGTGTTTAGGACCAATGATGGCCCAAGAGGTGTGTATATAACCAATAGGACCAAAACGGTGTGTTTAGGTGCAGCAACGGTCAGTTGGGACCAATGAGTCCCAATAATGTGTGTATATAACCAATAAGTTGTATTAGGGACCAATGATGGCCCAATAAGGTGTGTATATAACCAATAAGTTGTGTTTAGGACCAATGATGGCCAATAAGTTGTATTTAGAACCAATGATGGCCCAATAACTTGTGTATATAACCATTAGGACCAAAAAGGTGTGTTTAGGGGCAACAACGGTCAGTTGGGACCAATGAATCCCAATAAGGTGTGTATATAACCAATAAGTTGTATTTAAGACCAATGATGGCCCAATAAGGTGTGTATATAACCAATAGGTTGTGTTTAGGACCAATGATGGCCAATAAGTTGTGTTTAGGACTAATGATGGCCCAATAAGGTGTGTATATTACCAATAGGACCAAAAAGGTGTGTTTAGAGGCAAAAGGGTTAGTTGGGACTAATGAGTCCCAATAAGGTGTGTATATAACCAATAAGTTGTGTTTAGGACAAATGATGGCCCATAAGGTGTGTATATAACCAATAAGACAAAAAAGGTGTGTTTAGGGGCAATAAGGGTCAGTTGGGACCAATTAGTCCCAATAAGGTGTGTATATAACAAATAAGTTGTGTTTAGGACCAATGATGGCCCAATAAGGTGTGTATATAACCAATAAGTTGTATTTAAGACCAATGATGGCCCAATAAGGTGTGTATATAACCAATAGGTTGTGTTTATGACCAATGATGGCCAATAAGTTGTGTTTAGGACTAATGATGGCCCAATAAGGTGTGTATATTACCAATAGGACCAAAAAGGTGTGTTTAGAGGCAAAAGGGTTTGTTGGGACTAATGAGTCCCAATAAGGTGTGTATATAACCAATAAATTGTGTTTAGGACAAATGATGGCCCATAAGGTGTGTATATAACCAATAGGACAAAAAAAGTGTGTTTAGGGGCAACAAGGGTCAGTTGGGACCAATTAGTCCCAATAAGGTGTGTATATAACAAATAAGTTGTGTTTAGGACCAATGATGGCCCAATAAGGTGTGTATATAACCAATAGGTTGTGTTTCAGACCAATGATGGCCCAATAAGGTGTGTATATTACCAATAGGACCAAAAAGGTGTGTTTAGGGGCAACAACGGTCAGTTGGGACCAATGAATCCCAATAAGGTGTGTATATATCCAACAAGTTGTATTTAAGACCATTGATGGCCCAATAAGGTGTGTATATAACCAATAGGTTGTGTTTCGGACCAATGATGGCCAATAAGTTGTGTTTAGGACCAATGATGGCCCAATAAGGTGTGTATATTACCAATAGGACCAAAAAGGTGTATTTAGGGGCAACAACGGTCAGTTGGGACCAATGAATCCCAATAAGGTGTGTATATAACCAGTAAGTTGTGTTTAGGACCAATGATGGCCCAATAAGGTGTGTATATAACCAATAGGACCAAAAAGGTGTGTTTAGGGGAAACAAAGGTCAGTTGCGACCAATTAGTCCCAATAAGGTGTGTATATAACCAATAAGTTGTATTTAGGACCCATGATGGCCCAAAAAGTTGTGTATATAACCAATAGGTTGTTTTTAGAAAGAATGATGTCCAATAAGTTGTGTTTAGGACCAATGATGGCCCAAGAGGTGTGTATATAACCAATAGGACCAAAACGGTGTGTTTAGGTGCAGCAACGGTCAGTTGGGACCAATGAGTCCCAATAATGTGTGTATATAACCAATAAGTTGTATTAGGGACCAATGATGGCCCAATAAGGTGTGTATATAACCAATAAGTTGTGTTTAGGACCAATGATGGCCAATAAGTTGTATTTAGAACCAATGATGGCCCAATAACTTGTGTATATAACCATTAGGACCAAAAAGGTGTGTTTAGGGGCAACAACGGTCAGTTGGGACCAATGAATCCCAATAAGGTGTGTATATAACCAATAAGTTGTATTTAAGACCAATGATGGCCCAATAAGGTGTGTATATAACCAATAGGTTGTGTTTAGGACCAATGATGGCCAATAAGTTGTGTTTAGGACTAATGATGGCCCAATAAGGTGTGTATATTACCAATAGGACCAAAAAGGTGTGTTTAGAGGCAAAAGGGTTAGTTGGGACTAATGAGTCCCAATAAGGTGTGTATATAACCAATAAGTTGTGTTTAGGACAAATGATGGCCCATAAGGTGTGTATATAACCAATAAGACAAAAAAGGTGTGTTTAGGGGCAATAAGGGTCAGTTGGGACCAATTAGTCCCAATAAGGTGTGTATATAACAAATAAGTTGTGTTTAGGACCAATGATGGCCCAATAAGGTGTGTATATAACCAATAAGTTGTATTTAAGACCAATGATGGCCCAATAAGGTGTGTATATAACCAATAGGTTGTGTTTATGACCAATGATGGCCAATAAGTTGTGTTTAGGACTAATGATGGCCCAATAAGGTGTGTATATTACCAATAGGACCAAAAAGGTGTGTTTAGAGGCAAAAGGGTTTGTTGGGACTAATGAGTCCCAATAAGGTGTGTATATAACCAATAAATTGTGTTTAGGACAAATGATGGCCCATAAGGTGTGTATATAACCAATAGGACAAAAAAAGTGTGTTTAGGGGCAACAAGGGTCAGTTGGGACCAATTAGTCCCAATAAGGTGTGTATATAACAAATAAGTTGTGTTTAGGACCAATGATGGCCCAATAAGGTGTGTATATAACCAATAGGTTGTGTTTCAGACCAATGATGGCCCAATAAGGTGTGTATATTACCAATAGGACCAAAAAGGTGTGTTTAGGGGCAACAACGGTCAGTTGGGACCAATGAATCCCAATAAGGTGTGTATATATCCAACAAGTTGTATTTAAGACCATTGATGGCCCAATAAGGTGTGTATATAACCAATAGGTTGTGTTTCGGACCAATGATGGCCAATAAGTTGTGTTTAGGACCAATGATGGCCCAATAAGGTGTGTATATTACCAATAGGACCAAAAAGGTGTATTTAGGGGCAACAACGGTCAGTTGGGACCAATGAATCCCAATAAGGTGTGTATATAACCAGTAAGTTGTGTTTAGGACCAATGATGGCCCAATAAGGTGTGTATATAACCAATAGGACCAAAAAGGTGTGTTTAGGGGAAACAAAGGTCAGTTGCGACCAATTAGTCCCAATAAGGTGTGTATATAACCAATAAGTTGTATTTAGGACCCATGATGGCCCAAAAAGTTGTGTATATAACCAATAGGTTGTTTTTAGAAAGAATGATGTCCAATAAGTTGTGTTTAGGACCAATGATGGCCCAAGAGGTGTGTATATAACCAATAGGACCAAAACGGTGTGTTTAGGTGCAGCAAGGTCAGTTGGGACCAATGAGTCCCAATAATGTGTGTATATAACCAATAAGTTGTATTAGGGACCAATGATGGCCCAATAAGGTGTGTATATAACCAATAAGTTGTGTTTAGGACCAATGATGGCCAATAAGTTGTATTTAGAACCAATGATGGCCCAATAACTTGTGTATATAACCATTAGGACCAAAAAGGTGTGTTTAGGGACAACAACGGTCAGTTGGGACCAATGAATCCCAATAAGGTGTGTATATAACCAATAAGTTGTATTTAAGACCAATGATGGCCCAATAAGGTGTGTATATAACCAATAGGTTGTGTTTAGGACCAATGATGGCCAATAAGTTGTGTTTAGGACTAATGATGGCCCAATAAGGTGTGTATATTACCAATAGGACCAAAAAGGTGTGTTTAGAGGCAAAAGGGTTAGTTGGGACTAATGAGTCCCAATAAGGTGTGTATATAACCAATAAGTTGTGTTTAGGACAAATGATGGCCCATAAGGTGTGTATATAACCAATAAGACAAAAAGGTGTGTTTAGGGGCAATAAGGGTCAGTTGGGACCAATTAGTCCCAATAAGGTGTGTATATAACAAATAAGTTGTGTTTAGGACCAATGATGGCCCAATAAGGTGTGTATATAACCAATAAGTTGTATTTAAGACCAATGATGGCCCAATAAGGTGTGTATATAACCAATAGGTTGTGTTTATGACCAATGATGGCCAATAAGTTGTGTTTAGGACTAATGATGGCCCAATAAGGTGTGTATATTACCAATAGGACCAAAAAGGTGTGTTTAGAGGCAAAAGGGTTTGTTGGGACTAATGAGTCCCAATAAGGTGTGTATATAACCAATAAATTGTGTTTAGGACAAATGATGGCCCATAAGGTGTGTATATAACCAATAGGACAAAAAAAGTGTGTTTAGGGGCAACAAGGGTCAGTTGGGACCAATTAGTCCCAATAAGGTGTGTATATAACAAATAAGTTGTGTTTAGGACCAATGATGGCCCAATAAGGTGTGTATATAACCAATAGGTTGTGTTTCAGACCAATGATGGCCCAATAAGGTGTGTATATTACCAATAGGACCAAAAAGGTGTGTTTAGGGGCAACAACGGTCAGTTGGGACCAATGAATCCCAATAAGGTGTGTATATATCCAACAAGTTGTATTTAAGACCAATGATGGCCCAATAAGGTGTGTATATTACCAATAGGACCAAAAAGGTGTGTTTAGGGGCAACAACGGTCAGTTGGGACCAATGAATCCCAATAAGGTGTGTATATATCCAACAAGTTGTATTTAAGACCATTGATGGCCCAATAAGGTGTGTATATAACCAATAGGTTGTGTTTCGGACCAATGATGGCCAATAAGTTGTGTTTAGGACCAATGATGGCCCAATAAGGTGTGTATATTACCAATAGGACCAAAAAGGTGTATTTAGGGGCAACAACGGTCAGTTGGGACCAATGAATCCCAATAAGGTGTGTATATAACCAGTAAGTTGTGTTTAGGACCAATGATGGCCCAATAAGGTGTGTATATAACCAATAGGACCAAAAAGGTGTGTTTAGGGGAAACAAAGGTCAGTTGCGACCAATTAGTCCCAATAAGGTGTGTATATAACCAATAAGTTGTATTTAGGACCCATGATGGCCCAAAAAGTTGTGTATATAACCAATAGGTTGTTTTTAGAAAGACTGATGTCCAATAAGTTGTGTTTAGGACCAATGATGGCCCAAGAGGTGTGTATATAACCAATAGGACCAAAACGGTGTGTTTAGGTGCAGCAACGGTCAGTTGGGACCAATGAGTCCCAATAATGTGTGTATATAACCAATAAGTTGTATTAGGGACCAATGATGGCCCAATAAGGTGTGTATATAACCAATAAGTTGTGTTTAGGACCAATGATGGCCAATAAGTTGTATTTAGAACCAATGATGGCCCAATAACTTGTGTATATAACCATTAGGACCAAAAAGGTGTGTTTAGGGGCAACAACGGTCAGTTGGGACCAATGAATCCCAATAAGGTGTGTATATAACCAATAAGTTGTATTTAAGACCAATGATGGCCCAATAAGGTGTGTATATAACCAATAGGTTGTGTTTAGGACCAATGATGGCCAATAAGTTGTGTTTAGGACTAATGATGGCCCAATAAGGTGTGTATATTACCAATAGGACCAAAAAGGTGTGTTTAGAGGCAAAAGGGTTAGTTGGGACTAATGAGTCCCAATAAGGTGTGTATATAACCAATAAGTTGTGTTTAGGACAAATGATGGCCCATAAGGTGTGTATATAACCAATAGGACAAAAAAGGTGTGTTTAGGGGCAACAAGGGTCAGTTGGGACCAATTAGTCCCAATAAGGTGTGTATATAACAAATAAGTTGTGTTTAGGACCAATGATGGCCCAATAAGGTGTGTATATAACCAATAAGTTGTATTTAAGACCAATGATGGCCCAATAAGGTGTGTATATAACCAATAGGTTGTGTTTAGGACCAATGATGGCTAATAAGTTGTGTTTAGGACTAATGATGGCCCAATAAGGTGTGTATATTACCAATAGGACCAAAAAGGTGTGTTTAGAGGCAAAAGGGTTAGTTGGGACTAATGAGTCCCAATAAGGTGTGTATATAACCAATAAATTGTGTTTAGGACAAATGATGGCCCATAAGGTGTGTATATAACCAATAGGACAAAAAAGGTGTGTTTAGGGGCAACAAGGGTCAGTTGGGACCAATTAGTCCCAATAAGGTGTGTATATAACAAATAAGTTGTGTTTAGGACCAATGATGGCCCAATAAGGTGTGTATATAACCAATAGGTTGTCTTTCAGACCAATGATGGCCAATAAGTTGTGTTTAGGACCAATGATGGCCCAATAAGGTGTGTATATTACCAATAGGACCAAAAAGGTGTGTTTAGGGGCAACAACGGTCAGTTGGGACCAATGAATCCCAATAAGGTGTGTATATATCCAATAAGTTGTATTTAAGACCATTGATGGCCCAATAAGGTGTGTATATAACCAATAGGTTGTGTTTCGGACCAATGATGGCCAATAAGTTGTGTTTAGGACCAATGATGGCCCAATAAGGTGTGTATATTACCAATAGGACCAAAAAGGTGTGTTTAGGGGCAACAACGTTCAGTTGGGACCAATGAATCCCAATAAGGTGTGTATATATCCAATAAGTTGTATTTAAGACCATTGATTGCCCAATAAGGTGTGTATATAACTAATAGGTTGTGTTTAGGACCAATAATGGACAATAAGTTGTGTTTAGGACCAATGATGGCCCAATAAGGTGTGTATATAACCAATAGGACCAAAAAGGTGTGTTTAGGGGCAACAAGGGTCAGTTGGGACCAATTAGTCCCAATAAGGTGTGTATATAACTAATAAGTTGTGTTTAGGACCAATGAGGGCCCAATAAGGTGTGTATATAACCAATAGGACCAAAGAGGTGTGTTTAGGGGCAACAAGGGTCAGTTAGGACCAATTAGTCCCAATAAGGTGTGTATATAATAAATAAGTTGTGTATAGGACCAATGATGGCCCAATAAGGTGTGTATATAACCAATAGGTTGTGTTTAGGACCATTAATGGCCAATAAGTTGTGTTTAGGAACAATGATGGCCCAATAAGGTGTGTATATAACCAATAGGACCAAAAAGGTGTGTTTAGGAGCAACAAGGGTTAGTTGGGACCAATTAGTCCCAATAAGGTGTGTATATAACTAATAAGTTGTGTTTAGGACCAATGATGGCCCAATAAGGTGTGTATATAACCAATAGGTTGTGTTTAGGACCAATGATGGCCAATAAGTTGTGTTTAGGACTAATGATGGCCCAATAAGGTGTGTATATTACCAATATGACCAAAAAGGTGTGTTTAGAGGCAAAAGGGTTAGTTGGGACTAATGAGTCCCAATAAGCTGTGTATATAACCAATAAGTTGTGTTTAGGACCAATGATGGCCCATAAGGTGTGTATATGACCAATAGGACCAAAAAGGTGTGTTTAGGGGCAACAAGGGTCAGTTGCGACCAATGAGTCCCAATAAGATGTGTCTATAACCAATAAGTTGTATTTAGGACCCATGATGGCCCAATAAGGTGTGTATATAACCAATAGGTTGTGTTTAGGACGAATGATGTCCAATAAGTTGTTTTTAGGACCAATGACGGCCCAAAAGGTGTGTATATAACTAATAGGACCAAAAAGGTGTGTTTAGGTGGAACAAGGATCGGTTGGGACCAATGAGCCCCAATAATGGGTGTATATAACCAATAAGTTGTATTAGGGACCAATGATGGCCCAATAAGGTGTGTATATAACCGATAGGTTGTGTTTAGGACCAATGATGGCCAATAAGTTGTGTTTAAGACCAACGATGACCCAATAAGGTTTGTATATAACCAATAGGACCAAAAAGGTGTGTTTAGAGGCAACAAGGGTTCAGTTGGGACCAATGAGTCCCAGAAGGTGTGTATATAACCAATAGGACCAATGATGGCCCAAGAAGGTGTGTATATAACCAATAGGTTGTGTTTAGGACCATTAATGGCCAATAAGTTGTGTTTTGGACCAATGATGGCCCAATAAGGTGTGTATATAACCAATAGGACCAAAAAGGTGTGTTTAGGAGCAACAAGGGTTAGTTAGGACCAATGAGTCCCAATAAGGTGTGTATATAACCAATAAGTTGTGTTTAGGACCAATGATGGCCCAATAAGGTGTGTATATAACCAATAGGACCAAAAAGGTGTGTTTAGGGGCAACAAAGGTCAGTTGCGACCAATGAGTCCCAATAAGGTGTGTATATAACCAATAAGTTGTATTTAGGACCCATGATGGCCCAAAAAGTTGTGTATATAACCAATAGGTTGTGTTTAGAAAGAATGATGTCCAATAAGTTGTGTTTAGGACCAATGATGGCCCAAGAGGTGTGTATATAACCAATAGGACCAAAACGGTGTGTTTAGGTGCAACAATTGTCAGTTGGGACCAATGAGTCCCAATGTGTGTATATAACCAATAAGTTGTATTAGGGACCAATGATGGCCCAATAAGGTGTGTATATAACCAATAAGTTGTGTTTAGGACCAATGATGGCCAATAAGTTGTATTTAGAACCAATGATGGCCCAATAAGTTGTGTATATAACCAATAGGACCAAAAAGGTGTGTTTAGGGGCAACAACGGTCAGTTGGGACCAATGAATCCCAATAAGGTGTGTATATAACCAATAAGTTGTACTTAAGACCAATGATGGCCCAATAAGGTGTGTATATAACCATTAGGTTGTGTTTAGGACCAATGATGGCCAATAAGTTGTGTTTAGGACTAATGATGGCCCAATAAGGTGTGTATATTACCAATAGGACCAAAAAGGTGTGTTTAGAGGCAAAAGGGTTAGTTGGGACTAATGAGTCCCAATAAGGTGTGTATATAACCAATAAGTTGTGTTCAGGACAAATGATGGCCCATAAGGTGTGTATATAACCAATAGGACAAAAAAGGTGTGTTTAGGGGCAACAAGGGTCAGTTGGGACCAATTAGTCCCAATAAGGTGTGTATATAACAAATAAGTTGTGTTTAGGACCAATGATGGCCCAATAAGGTGTGTATATAACCAATAGGTTGTGTTTCGGACCAATGATGGCCAATAAGTTGTGTTTAGGACTAATGATGGCCCAATAAGGTGTGTATATTACCAATAGGACCAAAAAGGTGTGTTTAGAGGCAAAAGGGTTAATTGGGACTAATGAGTCCCAATAAGGTGTGTATATAACCAATAAGTTGTGTTTAGGACCAATGATGGCCCATAAGGTGTGTATATGACCAATAGGACCAAAAAGGTGTGTTTAGGGGCAACAAGGGTCAGTTGCGACCAATGAGTCCCAATATGATGTGTCTATAACCAATAAGTTGTATTTAGGACCCATGATGGCCCAATAAGGTGTGTATATAACCAATAGGTTGTGTTTAGGACGAATGATGTCCAATTAGTTGTTTTTAGGACCAATGACGGCCCAAAAGGTGTGTATATAACTAATAGGACCAAAAAGGTGTGTTTAGGTGGAACAAGGATCGGTTGGGACCAATGAGCCCCAATAATGGGTGTATATAACCAATAAGTTGTATTAGGGACCAATGATGGCCCAATAAGGTGTGTATATAACCGATAGGTTGTGTTTAGGACCAATGATGGCCAATAAGTTGTGTTTAAGACCAACGATGACCCAATAAGGTTTGTATATAACCAATAGGACCAAAAAGGTGTGTTTAGAGGCAACAAGGGTCAGTTGGGACCAATGAGTCCCAGAAGGTGTGTATATAACCAATAGGACCAATGATGGCCCAAGAAGGTGTGTATATAACAATAAGTTGCGTTTAGGACCAATTATGGCCCAATAAGGTGTGTATATAACCAATAGGACAAAAAAGGTGTGTTTAGGGGCAACAAGGGTCAGTTGGGACCAATTAGTCCCAATAAGGTGTATATATAACAAATAAGTTGTGTTTAGGACCAATGATGGCCCAATAAGGTGTGTATATAACCAATAGGTTGTGTTTAGGACCATTAATGGCCAATAAGTTGTGTTTTGGACCAATGATGGCCCAATAAGGTGTGTATATAACCAATAGGACCAAAAAGGTGTGTTTAGGAGCAACAAGGGTTAGTTGGGACCAATGAGTCCCAATAAGGTGTGTATATAACCAATAAGTTGTGTTTAGGACCAATGATGGCCCAATAAGGTGTGTATATAACCAATAGGACCAAAAAGGTGTGTTTAGGGGCAACAAAGGTCAGTTGCGACCAATGAGTCCCAATAAGGTGTGTATATAACCAATAAGTTGTATTTAGGACCCATGATGGCCCAAAAAGTTGTGTATATAACCAATAGGTTGTGTTTAGAAAGAATGATGTCCAATAAGTTGTGTTTAGGACCAATGATGGCCCAAGAGGTGTGTATATAACCAATAGGACCAAAACGGTGTGTTTAGGTGCAACAATTGTCAGTTGGGACCAATGAGTCCCAATGTGTGTATATAACCAATAAGTTGTATTAGGGACCAATTATGGCCCAATAAGGTGTGTATATAACCAATAAGTTGTGTTTAGGACCAATGATGGCCAATAAGTTGTATTTAGAACCAATGATGGCCCAATAAGTTGTGTATATAACCAATAGGACCAAAAAGGTGTGTTTAGGGGCAACAACGGTCAGTTGGGACCAATGAATCCCAATAAGGTGTGTATATAACCAATAAGTTGTATTTAAGACCAATGATGGCCCAATAAGGTGTGTATATAACCAATAGGTTGTGTTTAGGACCAATGATGGCCAATAAGTTGTGTTTAGGACTAATGATTGCCCAATAAGGTGTGTATATTACCAATAGGACCAAAAAGGTGTGTTTAGAGGCAAAAGGGTTAGTTGGGACTAATGAGTCCCAATAAGGTGTGTATATAACCAATAAGTTGTGTTCAGGACAAATGATGGCCCATAAGGTGTGTATATAACCAATAGGACAAAAAAGGTGTGTTTAGGGGCAACAAGGGTCAGTTGGGACCAATTAGTCCCAATAAGGTGTGTATATAACAAATAAGTTGTGTTTAGGACCAATGATGGCCCAATAAGGTGTGTATATAACCAATAGGTTGTGTTTCGGACCAATGATGGCCAATAAGTTGTGTTTAGGACTAATGATGGCCCAATAAGGTGTGTATATTACCAATAGGACCAAAAAGGTGTGTTTAGAGGCAAAAGGGTTAGTTGGGACTAATGAGTCCCAATAAGGTGTGTATATAACCAATAAGTTGTGTTTAGGACCAATGATGGCCCATAAGGTGTGTATATGACCAATAGGACCAAAAAGGTGTGTTTAGGGGCAACAAGGGTCAGTTGCGACCAATGAGTCCCAATATGATGTGTCTATAACCAATAAGTTGTATTTAGGACCCGTGATGGCCCAATAAGGTGTGTATATAACCAATAGGTTGTGTTTAGGACGAATGATGTCCAATAAGTTGTTTTTAGGACCAATGACGGCCCAAAAGGTGTGTATATAACTAATAGGACCAAAAAGGTGTGTTTAGGTGGAACAAGGATCGGTTGGGACCAATGAGCCCCAATAATGGGTGTATATAACCAATAAGTTGTATTAGGGACCAATGATGGCCCAATAAGGTGTGTATATAACCGATAGGTTGTGTTTAGGACCAATGATGGCCAATAAGTTGTGTTTAAGACCAACGATGACCCAATAAGGTTTGTATATAACCAATAGGACCAAAAAGGTGTGTTTAGAGGCAACAAGGGTCAGTTGGGACCAATGAGTCCCAGAAGGTGTGTATATAACCAATAGGACTAATGATGGCCCAAGAAGGTGTGTATATAACAATAAGTTGCGTTTAGGACCAATTATGGCCCAATAAGGTGTGTATATAACCAATAGGACAAAAAAGGTGTGTTTAGGGGCAACAAGGGTCAGTTGGGACCAATTAGTCCCAATAAGGTGTATATATAACAAATAAGTTGTGTTTAGGACCAATGATGGCCCAATAAGGTGTGTATATAACCAATAGGTTGTGTTTAGGACCATTAATGGCCAATAAGTTGTGTTTTGGACCAATGATGGCCCAATAAGGTGTGTATATAACCAATAGGACCAAAAAGGTGTGTTTAGGAGCAACAAGGGTTAGTTGGGACCAATGAGTCCCAATAAGGTGTGTATATAACCAATAAGTTGTGTTTAGGACCAATGATGGCCCAATAAGGTGTGTATATAACTAATAGGACCAAAAAGGTGTGTTTAGGGGCAACAAAGGTCAGTTGCGACCAATGAGTCCCAATAAGGTGTGTATATAACCAATAAGTTGTATTTAGGACCCATGATGGCCCAAAAAGTTGTGTATATAACCAATAGGTTGTATTTAGAAAGAATGATGTCCAATAAGTTGTGTTTAGGACCAATGATGGCCCAAGAGGTGTGTATATAACCAATAGGACCAAAACGGTGTGTTTAGGTGCAACAATTGTCAGTTGGGACCAATGAGTCCCAATGTGTGTATATAACCAATAAGTTGTATTAGGGACCAATTATGGCCCAATAAGGTGTGTATATAACCAATAAGTTGTGTTTAGGACCAATGATGGCCAATAAGTTGTATTTAGAACCAATGATGGCCCAATAAGTTGTGTATATAACCAATAGGACCAAAAAGGTGTGTTTAGGGGCAACAACGGTCAGTTGGGACCAATGAATCCCAATAAGGTGTGTATATAACCAATAAGTTGTATTTAAGACCAATGATGGCCCAATAAGGTGTGTATATAACCAATAGGTTGTGTTTAGGACCAATGATGGCCAATAAGTTGTGTTTAGGACTAATGATGGCCCAATAAGGTGTGTATATTACCAATAGGACCAAAAAGGTGTGTTTAGAGGCAAAAGGGTTAGTTGGGACTAATGAGTCCCAATAAGGTGTGTATATAACCAATAAGTTGTGTTCAGGACAAATGATGGCCCATAAGGTGTGTATATAACCAATAGGACAAAAAAGGTGTGTTTAGGGGCAACAAGGGTCAGTTGGGACCAATTAGTCCCAATAAGGTGTGTATATAACAAATAAGTTGTGTTTAGGACCAATGATGGCCCAATAAGGTGTGTATATAACCAATAGGTTGTGTTTCGGACCAATGATGGCCAATAAGTTGTGTTTAGGACCAATGATGGCCCAATAAGGTGTGTATATTACCAATAGCACCAAAAAGGTGTGTTTAGGGGCAACAACGGTCAGTTGGGACCAATGAATCCCAATAAGGTGTGTATAGATCCAATAAGTTGTATTTAAGACCATTGATGGCCCAATAAGGTGTGTATATAACCAATAGGTTGTGTTTCGGACCAATGATGGCCAATAAGTTGTGTTTAGGACCAATGATGGCCCAATAAGGTGTGTATATTACCAATAGGACCAAAAAGGTGTGTTTAGGGGCAACAACGGTCAGCTGGGACCAATGAATCCCAATAAGGTGTGTATATATCCAATAAGTTGTATTTAAGACCATTAATGGCCCAATAAGGTGTGTATATAACCAATAGGTTGTGTTTGGGACCAATAATGGCCAATAAGTTGTGTTTAGGATCAATGATGGCCCAATAAGGTGTGTATATAACCAATAGGACCAAAAAGGTGTGTTTAGGGGTAACAAGGGTCAGTTGGGACCAATTAGTCCCAATAAGGTGTGTATATAACTAATAAGTTGTGTTTAGGACCAATGAGGGCCCAATAAGGTGTGTATATAACCAATAGGACCAAAAAGGTGTGTTTAGGGGCAACAAGGGTCAGTTGGGACCAATTAGTCCCAATAAGGTGTGTATATAACAAATAAGTTGTGTTTAGGACCAATGATGGCCCAATAAGGTGTGTATATAACCAATAGGTTGTGTTTAGGACCATTAATGGCCAATAAGTTGTGTTTAGGAACAATGATGGCCCAATAAGGTGTGTATATAACCAATAGGACCAAAAAGGTGTGTTTAGGAGCAACAAGGGTCAGTTGGGACCAATTAGTCCCAATAAGATGTGTATATAACTAATAAGTTGTGTTTAGGACCAATGATGGCCCAATAAGGTGTGTATATAACCAATAGGTTGTGTTTAGGACCAATGATGGCCAATAAGTTGTGTTTAGGACTAATGATGGCCCAATAAGGTGTGTATATTACCAATAGGACCAAAAAGGTGTGTTTAGGGGCAAAAGGGTTAGTTGGGACCAATGAGTCCCAATAAGGTGTGTATATAACCAATAAGTTGTGTTTAGGACCAATGATGGCCCATAAGGTGTGTATATAACCAATAGGACCAAAAAGGTGTGTTTAGGGGCAACAAGGGTCAGTTGCGACCAATGAGTCCCAATAAGGTGTGTCTATAACCAATAAGTTGTATTTAGGACCCATGATGGCCCAATAAGGTGTGTATATAACCAATAGGTTGTGTTTAGGACGAATTATGTCCTATAAGTTGTGTTTAGGACCAATGATGGACCAAAAGATGTGTATATAACCAATAGGAACAAAAAGGTGTGTTTAGGTTGAACAAGGGTCAGTTGGGACCAATGAGTCCCAATAATGTGTGTATATAACCAATAAGTTGTATTAGGGACCAATGATGGCCCAATAAGGTGTGTATATAACCAATAGGACCAAAAAGGTGTGTTTAGGGGCAACAAGGGTCAGTTGGGACCAATTAGTCCCAATAAGGTGTGTATATAACTAATAAGTTGTGTTTAGGACCAATGAGGGCCCAATAAGGTGTGTATATAACCAATAGGACCAAAAAGGTGTGTTTAGGGGCAACAAGGGTCAGTTGGGACCAATTAGTCCCAATAAGGTGTGTATATAACAAATAAGTTGTGTTTAGGACCAATGATGGCCCAATAAGGTGTGTATATAACCAATAGGTTGTGTTTCGGACCAATGATGGCCAATAAGTTGTGTTTAGGACCAATGATGGCCCAATAAGGTGTGTATATTACCAATAGGACCAAAAAGGTGTGTTTAGGGGCAACAACGGTCAGTTGGGACCAATGAATCCCAATAAGGTGTGTATATATCCAATAAGTTGTATTTAAGACCATTGATGGCCCAATAAGGTGTGTATATAACCAATAGGTTGTGTTTCGGACCAATGATGGCCAATAAGTTGTGTTTAGGACCAATGATGGCCCAATAAGGTGTGTATATTACCAATAGGACCAAAAAGGTGTGTTTAGGGGCAACAACGGTCAGCTGGGACCAATGAATCCCAATAAGGTGTGTATATATCCAATAAGTTGTATTTAAGACCATTAATGGCCCAATAAGGTGTCTATATAACCAATAGGTTGTGTTTGGGACCAATAATGGCCAATAAGTTGTGTTTAGGATCAATGATGGCCCAATATGGTGTGTATATAACCAATAGGACCAAAAAGGTGTGTTTAGGGGCAACAAGGGTCAGTTGGGACCAATTAGTCTCAATAAGGTGTGTATATAGCTAATAAGTTGTGTTTAGGACCAATGAGGGCCCAATAAGGTGTGTATATAACCAATAGGACCAAAAAGGTGTGTTTAGGGGCAACAAGGGTCAGTTGCGACCAATGAGTCCCAATAAGGTGTTTCTATAACCAATAAGTTGTATTTAGGACCCATGATGGCCCAATAAGGTTTGTATATAACCAATAGGTTGTGTTTAGGACGAATTATGTCCTATAAGTTGTGTTTAGGACCAATGATGGACCAAAAGGTGTGTATATAACCAATAGGAACAAAAAGGTGTGTTTAGGTGGAACAAGGGTCAGTTGGGACCAATGAGTCCCAATAATGTGTGTATATAACCAATAAGTTGTATTAGGGACCAATGATGGCCCAATAAGGTGTGTATATAACCAATAGGACCAAAAAGGTGTGTTTAGGGGAAACAAGGGTCAGTTGGGACCAATTAGTCCCAATAAGGTGTGTATATAACTAATAAGTTGTGTTTAGGACCAATGAGGGCCCAATAAGGTGTGTATATAACCAATCGGACCAAAAAGGTGTGTTTAGGGGCAACAAGGGTCAGTTGGGACCAATTAGTCCCAATAAGGTGTGTATATAACAAATAAGTTGTGTTTAGGACCAATGATGGCGCATTAAGGTGTGTATATAACCAATAGGTTGTGTTTCGGACCAATGATGGCCAATAAGTTGTGTTTAGGACCAATGATGGCCCAATAAGGTGTGTATATTACCAATAGGACCAAAAAGGTGTGTTTAGGGGCAACAACGGTCAGTTGGGACCAATGAATCCCAATAAGGTGTGTATATATCCAATAAGTTGTATTTAAGACCATTGATGGCCCAATAAGGTGTGTATATAACCAATAGGTGGTGTTTCGGACCAATGATGGCCAATAAGTTGTGTTTAGGACCAATGATGGCCCAATAAGTTGTGTATATTACCAATAGGACCAAAAAGGTGTGTTTAGGGGCAACAACGGTCAGCTGGGACCAATGAATCCCAATAAGGTGTGTATATATCCAATAAGTTGTATTTAAGACCATTAATGGCCCAATAAGGTGTGTATATAACCAATAGGTTGTGTTTGGGACCAATAATGGCCAATAAGTTGTGTTTAGGATCAATGATGGCCCAATAAGGTGTGTATATAACCAATAGGACCAAAAAGGTGTGTTTAGGGGCAACAAGGGTCAGTTGGGACCAATTAGTCCCAATAAGGTGTGTATATAACTAATAAGTTGTGTTTAGGACCAATGAGGGCCCAATAAGGTGTGTATATAACCAATAGGACCAAAAAGGTGTGTTTAGGGGCAACAAGGGTCAGTTGGGACCAATTAGTCCCAATAAGGTGTGTATATAACAAATAAGTTGTGTTTAGGACCAATGATGGCCCAATAAGGTGTGTATATAACCAATAGGTTGTGTTTAGGACCATTAATGGCCAATAAGTTGTGTTTAGGAACAATGATGGCCCAATGAGGTGTGTATATAACCAATAGGACCAAAAAGGTGTGTTTAGGAGCAACAAGGGTCAGTTGGGACCAATTAGTCCCAATAAGGTGTGTATATAACTAATAAGTTGTGTTTAGGACCAATGATGGCCCAATAAGGTGTGTATATAACCAATAGGTTGTGTTTAGGACCAATGATGGCCAATAAGTTGTGTTTAGGACTAATGATGGCCCAATAAGGTGTGTATATTACCAATAGGACCAAAAAGGTGTGTTTAGGGGCAAAAGGGTTAGTTGGGACCAATGAGTCCCAATAAGGTGTGTATATAACCAATAAGTTGTGTTTAGGACCAATGATGGCCCATAAGGTGTGTATATAACCAATAGGACCAAAAAGGTGTGTTTAGGGGCAACAACGGTCAGCTGGGACCAATGAATCCCAATAAGGTGTGTATATATCCAATAAGTTGTATTTAAGACCATTAATGGCCCAATAAGGTGTGTATATAACCAATAGGTTGTGTTTGGGACCAATAATGGCCAATAAGTTGTGTTTAGGATCAATGATGGCCCAATAAGGTGTGTATATAACCAATAGGACCAAAAAGGTGTGTTTAGGGGCAACAAGGGTCAGTTGGGACCAATTAGTCCCAATAAGGTGTGTATATAACTAATAAGTTGTGTTTAGGACCAATGAGGGCCCAATAAGGTGTGTATATAACCAATAGGACCAAAAAGGTGTGTTTAGGGGCAACAAGGGTCAGTTGGGACCAATTAGTCCCAATAAGGTGTGTATATAACAAATAAGTTGTATTTAGGACCAATGATGTCCCAATAAGGTGTGTATATAACCAATAGGTTGTGTTTAGGACCATTAATGGCCAATAAGTTGTGTTTAGGAACAATGATGGCCCAATGAGGTGTGTATATAACCAATAGGACCAAAAAGGTGTGTTTAGGAGCAACAAGGGTCAGTTGGGACCAATTAGTCCCAATAAGGTGTGTATATAACTAATAAGTTGTGTTTAGGACCAATGATGGCCCAATAAGGTGTGTATATAACCAATAGGTTGTGTTTAGGACCAATGATGGCCAATAAGTTGTGTTTAGGACTAATGATGGCCCAATAAGGTGTGTATATTACCAATAGGACCAAAAAGGTGTGTTTAGGGGCAAAAGGGTTAGTTGGGACCAATGAGTCCCAATAAGGTGTGTATATAACCAATAAGTTGTGTTTAGGACCAATGATGGCCCATAAGGTGTGTATATAACCAATAGGACCAAAAAGGTGTGTTTATGTTGATACATAAGCTGTGCGTCATGTGAAGTATCTGAACGAGACGATGTGAAGATTCAAGACAAGATTGCTGCTGGCCGAACCAGGTCCGAACCTGAGGTTCGGACCGGCCGAACTCCGAGTTCGGAGGAGGCTCGGACCAGACGTGTATATATAGTTAGCTTGTCTTGTAATCTGTAACAGAGGACGAGTGAGAGTGTTTGTGAGAAACCAGTTCATAACTATGTGTGTTTGAGAGTGTTTCTCCAGAGAGCTTAATTGAGAGTTTGTAATTGAGTCTTTGTGATTTCAATGAAAACAAACTTTATTTACATCCCGTGTTCACTCTACGATCAAGCAAACATCTAGTAAGATCCGTCTTACGGTTTTTCAATTGGTATCAGAGCAAATCCAGGTTGCTCTATTGCGTTTGCCTTGATTGTGATCGTTTTCTTGACAAAACCGAGTGTTTTTCAGTCAAAAACAAGTCAAATTTTGAGCTTTTCGTGTGTATTTCATTTCTAAAACATTCCTATGGGTTTTACCTGAATTCCTGTCGAAAATCTCATCCAAAAACTCTCAAAATCGCGAAAAATGATGTCGAGAGGGTTTGAACTCGTCTGAGGTTCGGAGTAACAGAAATATAACCGCTCCGAACCTGGGGTTCGGACGAAGTTCAGGGTTTTCTAAGTTCGGTGAGCGTTCGGACATAGTTCGGTATAGACTCGGAGGGAGTTCGGGGTAGTTCGGTGAAGGCTCGGAACTATATCGGAGGTAGTTCGGAGTTACCAAGTTCGGAGATACGTTCGGAGGGTGTTCGGACGAAGATCTAAGTTCGGACTTTGTAATCAGGTTCGGACATCATTCGGAGCTAGATCGGAGGTTGATTTGAGTTCGGACGAAGATCGGTGGAAGTTCGGACCAAGTAGGATTTTCAAATTTTCAAAATGAATGAAATTGAGGCTGAGCGTCATCGTCAGAATGTACCAAAGTTGATAAATCTTGAAGATTATCATGGTTGGGCAACAAATTTTCGAGGATATGTACACGATTTGGATAAAAAATTATGGTTACCAATTACACACGAACATAAGTATCCAACTTATAGTGATGGTGATTTTAAGGAAATGCATGAATTTTCAAGTGAAGAAAGGGAAGCATTTGATCAAAATGAATGGGCTACTACATTTCTTATGTTAGCTTTGCCTATAACTCTTAAAAATCCAATCAGGAAGTTTCGAAAGGCAAAACGGATATGGGATTTTGTGAAGACATAGTGTGAGGAACATATATCTAAAGTTTCTCAAGAAAAGGTTGATCAAGAGTTGAAGTTTCAAAGTACAATTGAAAAGTTAGAAAATAAGGTGGGAAAATTGACTGAAGAAAATATTTTATTGACAAAAGAAATGGAGGAATGGAAAAGTAAAGTTTGTAATGATTTAGATGCCAAAATTCAAAGGGATGTGTCTGCATCATGTGCAAATTGTTTGGAGTTTGCAAGTATTAAGGAAGGATGGTTGAAAGAGAAGAATTTGTTGGTTGAAGAATGTAATAAAGCTCAAGCTAAAGAAAAGGAAGCTGTTGAAGATTTTGATGCTTTATTTGAGAAATGTTATCCTCTTCAACAAAAATATGAAAAAGTTACTAAAGCTGCTGTCGAAGTTGCCGATAGAGTAATACAACTTCAAGAGGAAGTTACAAAGTTGCGTGATGAAAAAGGTGAGATTCAAAGTCAAAATAACATTTTGAAACAAGATGTTATTTATCATAAGAAACAGGTAGAGAAAGTTACTGCAGAAGTTCTGGAAGAATGTCGCTTGAGACGATGTCATATAATAGATTATAACAAATTGTCTGACAAGCACATTGCTTCGCAGAAAGAGTTGTCAGAAGCTAATATGAAAATAGCTGAACTCAAAGTTGAGTTGTTTGATCTGCAAAGGAAATTGAAAAATTGCAACAATTCACCGACTTTCCTGAATTATTTGTACAAGTTGGAAAAGAGTCAGGAGAATGGTAAAGATGCGAATCTTAATCAAGTTCCTGCTCCTGTTGATATTGACATTTCTGTTCCAGCTAGACCATCGGGTATTGAACAGCATGATTATTCCAAATTTGCTGATACCAGTTTAGGAAAGAAGACAAAGTCTAAATCAAAGAAGAATAAAAAGGAGGTTGATTATCGCAAAGAGTTGAAGTTTGATTCCAACTCTACATTTCTTGAAAAAGAAAAGGTGTTTAATGGAAATCCAGGAAATGTGACAATGCCAAAGTTTTCTGAGATCGTGATAGATGAATCTTTGATTTCTGGAAAGAATGATGTGAAAGGAATCAAATCTGAATTTACAAAGCTTGCCAAACAAGGTCATGAGATATCAAAATCTGTTCAAAATACATTCAAGCAGAAAAATGGTGGTTTGGGATTTGAAGAACAAGAAATGCCGACTGAGGATTTCAACAAGAAGAAAGTCAAACCACAGAAGATAAAGAAGCAGAAGGTGTTTTCAGATAAGAAGCTACAATGTTGGAAGAAGAAAGTATCCTCATCGGATGAAAAGCTTTCTTCTGCAGAGTCTTCTTGTATATCTGATGCTACACCACAAGGAGGTAACAGTTCAGGTTCTTTTCATTCTGCTAAATCAAACAGGTTTTATCATAACGATAAATTCTTTGGTTATGGAAATGATTCGGGTTTTTATGATTCTCCAAAATGTTTTTCAAAATGTCACAAATCAAAGAATTCAAAACCTGTGTTTTCAAAAGATCATAATGAATGTCTGACTGATCAGTTTGGTAAACCAATTTTTATCAATTCAACTGGTCAAAGACTGTGTTATGTTTGTCGTCAGAAGGGACATTATGCAAATAATTGTCCTACGACAACTAACAGTTCATCATCGAATGCCAAGCATACAATGTATGTTGATCCTGATGGCATTATTTTTAGTGAACCAATACCCAATACTAACTTTTTCTGGAAAAAGAAGATTATCTCGGAAAAGTTGGGTAGTAGTTCTGATTGTCACTCATCAGTTGACAATGGTTTACTAGAAATCAAAACACCAAAACAGGAATGGAGACCAAAAGTAGTCTCCACGGCCAACACAGATTTTGTTGAAGACACTGGGCGACCTACCATCGTTGGGGATGAAGGTCGGGGTTTTAGAAACTTACTATTTTCCAGTGTTTGCAGGTATTTCAGGAAGACCTGTTAGTGATCTGAAGATTGCTGACAGTGAGATACTTGTAGTTTTAAGTTAAAATGCATCGGTTCTATCTTTGAAAAATTGTTTTTCACAAAAATCATTTTCAAAAATGTGTCAAGTGTTGATCAATCTTTTTCATTTTTGTTATTCATTTTTCTTTTATTCATATTTTTAGGGGGAGAAAATTTGAAAAATTCAAAAAATAGTATTTGTTTGAATTTTAGGGGGAGAAATTTGAAAATATAAAAAAAATGGAAAATTGAGAAATTGATCCGACAAAAGCAAGAAATGATGGTACATCAGCATATATGTTATCAGCCATGGATAGATTAAGTCTAAAGGCTGTAGGTGCTTGTATGATCTGTGAATGTGCATGTCTAATCTGATATCTGCAAGTAAGATATAAACATAAAGCTTGCCTGATAAGCTTTGGTTGTTTGCTTCTTGATGAATGCTATGTGATGATTCTGACAAAAATAGAATAAAGAGATATCCTGATGAATGCATGTTTTCATTTTGAAAGATTTCAACTTGTTTGATTTTCTTTATTTTGTCAAACGATCGGACTTTCTCTGCGTATCGAAAGATCGACCTGATTGTTGTTCGTTTGACTTTCTGCTTTATTTTCTTTGGTGTTTCGTATAATCCATCGGACTCTCTCTGCGCGTTCGGAAGAACTGTTAGTGCAAAATATGTGTGACGTGTGTGTATTTCAGTTAGTGTCGTTAGTTGATATAGTTAGAATAGTTAAATCAAGGTTAGGGGGTAGAAAGTGTCAATCTATTAAAGTGAAGGGACTTGATTGTGATATACTAAATATCACATATATGTGATACATGATTTGAAGATCCACCGAACTTAAAGTTCGGCACCCACGAACTGCCACCGAATGAAGTCCGCACCTGGAGTTCGGCAATCATGCATATATATACGTAGCTAGGAGTTCGGACAAGACACCTCTCGGATAACCGTTTTACCTGAGTTTGATTTGTAAGGGAGGAGTTTTTGATCTCGAATCTTTGAGAGTTTTGAGTCTAGGATCATGATTAGAGGCTGTAATCGAGTTCAAATCATGTAATCATCGATCAATTCGAGCTATAAACGAGTGATTATTTACATTTTTGTGTTCTTAGCTTCGGGTGAACTTTCGGTCCGATTTCGGTGTACAAATCACTAGATCCGACGCTTTACGAGTTTTCAATTGGTATCAGAGCAATCCAGGAGTGATTCTACACCCTTTTTTGATTGAAATCAGTACTTAAATTGCTCAAATTCGTCGATTTTGACTTCTTCAAGTCAAACTGCTTGAACTTTGACCTTCAAATTCGATTGATCTGTTGAATTTTGGTGTTGTTAATCGGTACAATTAGATTGAGAAGGTTGTTACGCATCTCATGCAAGTTTCGGAATTCATTTTGGTCAAGATTTAGTAATTTCGTGAATTCACAGAACGTGAACGTTCTTCATGTGTTCTTCAATGGTGAATCGTTCACAACTTAACCATTTCGTGTAATTTTGGTACCTACAGACTCGGTTCGATCATAAGAAGCTAATGCAATGATCCTTTTTCATTTTGGTGAAGTTTTGAGAAGATGTCAATTTCATCATCTTTCTTCATTTGTTGGAGACTCTCGTTCGATGCTTTAAGCTAATCAAAACCTATCAACAATGGTGCTCTTTTGATTCTTCTCGATCTCACGATTCCAACGCAAGTTTCAAATTGAATTTTGGTCGTGAATTGAAGAAGATATGCAATTTCAAAGTTTGTTGGTGGTAGTTGTTTGATCTCGCCGGAAAAGTTCAAGGTTACCGGATTTTCTTCGCCGGAAAAAGGAAAAACAAAGAGGGAAGGAGCTGGTCACGACTAATTTGTCTTATACAAACTTTCAATCTTAACCTTCATGTTATAATCAAATACAAAATAGACTTTTAATAAACCACAATTATAAAAAAAAATTAACACAAACTTAATACATTACACAAAGTTTTGTGTTTGTTGAATTGATTCGTAAACGCAGAATTTATTTTTGTGTTTATTGAATCGGTTAACGAACGTAAACACGTTTTTTTTTGTTTTTGTTTTTACCTTGTTATTTTTCGTTGATTAGTTTCTTTTCTTTAAAAAAAAAAAAACATAAACATTTTGTCTTTCAAAATTTGTTTTTTCAAAATTGTTCATTCGGTTTGTTGAAGCGGAATTATACAAATTTTCAAAATGTATGAAATTGATGCTTTTATTGCTCGTGAACATCAGAATGTGCCAAAACTGATAAAGCTTGAGGATTATCCTAGTTGGGTAACAAGTTTTAAAGCATATGTTGATAAAGTGGATGAAGATTTGTGGAGTTCAATGGAGAAAGAGTTTACTTATCCAACATATTCTAATGGGGTACCTAAAATGCAAAGAGATCTTTCATTTGAGGAACGGGAATGTTATGAAAGAGAATTAAAAGCTTATGATATTCTTACACTTGCATTACCAAAAGAATTACTGCCTCAATTCAAGACTTGCAAGAATTCTAAAATGTTTTGGGATGCTCTTGCTCAGAAATATGCTGAACTGAATAAATCCAAAAAGCAGATTGACACTGAGGAATCTGAATCTTGTGCAAATTGTAAGATTCTGACAAAAACGTGTACTGAATATACTACCAAATTTTACAGTTATCAAGAACAAAACACATTTCCAATTCAAAAGTCATCTTCTGACATATCATTGACATTATCTGAAAGGGTTGCATTGAAAGAAAACAAAATTCTTCAGAAAATAGATAGACTTGTCAATGTTATTCAACATGACAAAGAAAAGATCGAGATAGAAAAAGTGTTTGAGGATGTCCAGGTTCACAAAAACGAAGACATTCCAAATGAAAAAGTTCAAAAAGATGGTTCTTCAAAATGTAAAGCTGCTGAGAATGAATTGAAGCTTAAGCATGAGAATGCGGAGTTGATTGCAAAAGTTTCAAAGCTGACTGAAACAAATGATGATTTGATAAAGGAAGTTGAGAAATGGAAGAAAGAGGCAAATGATATGGCTGCAGTTTTTGATGATTTGTTTGCAAAATCAAAGATCAAACTTGAAGGTCTAGAAAAGGAAGTTGCTGATCTTACTGCTAAAGAATTAAGTCATCAAGAGGACAACACGAAGCTGTTAGATGCTAAAGCTGAATTGCTCCGTGAAAACAAGCTTTTGAAGCAGAATGTTGAGATTTATAAACAAAAATGGGAAAAGGTTGTTCAAGAAACATATGATGCTCATGATCAGTTGAGGAGAGAAAAGTTTACTTTGAATAGAACAACAGAAGAACTTATTGCAACACAAAAAGAGTTGGCTGAAGCACAAAAGAAAATTGCAGACATGAAGATTGAGGTTTGTGATTTCAAAAGACAGTTGCATAATCTCAATAATTCATCGTCTTTCACAAACTTTTTGTGCAAAAAGGAGAATTTTCAACAGATTTTCGGTGATGTTATTCTAAAAAATGTTCCACCTCCTGTGGTTATTGAAAATTCTATTAATACTTTGAAAGCAACAGAAGAAGTTCATGATTATTCAAAGTTTGCTGATACAAAGTCCGAAAATAAGAAGAAGTTGAAATTTCAGAAGAATAAGGATGAAGAAAAGTTTGATCCAAGAAAAGCACCAAAGTTTGACTCAAGGTCTACATTTCTCGATAAGGAAAAAGTGTTTGAAGGCAATCCAGGACATGTTAAAGTTCAAAAATTTTCAGAGATTGTGATTGATGAATCTTTGCTTTCCAATAAAGATGATTTAAATGCCATCAAGGATGAGTTTTCTCGACTTGCTTCACAAGGTCATGAGAAACCTAAGTCGGTACCAGATAAATCTAAAAAGTATGGTGGTCTGGGATATGAAAGCAAAGACGATAACGTGAATGTTGGAAATGAATTTCAATATGTGCTTGAGATAGAAGACATTGTGGAGGATATCAAGGTTCACAAAGAAAAGGAGATTCCACTTGAGAATCATATCTTGTGTGAACCTGAAGCTGATTTTCTATCAACAAATTCTAAGTTAGAGAGTCTAGAGAGTGATTCTTCTCAACATTCTACAATGTCAACAGAATCCATGTCATCTCCTAAGTCGGTTGATAGGAGAGCTTGCTTTTACTGCAACAAGACGGGACATGTGATTCGTGATTGTGCTACTCAAAAAAGGTTTTTACGTGGTTCATATCGATCACCATCATCTGATTCAATGATTCTTAATGAGGTACCTATTAGACAAAATCAGAAAAACCAACGAAAGCCAGCTCATCAGAAGCCGGTCGTTGGTAGAACTTCAAATTATGATGATTGGTCACCACAGTTTTCAAAACCAACACATTTTTCAAAAAGAAAACAATTTTTCAATAATGATTTTAAAATGCCTTATTCAAATGAGTTTTCATATTATGGGCATCAACAACATCACTCAAAACCTGAGAAAATGTTGGTCGAAGAGTTGTTGAATATGGTTTTCAACAAATCAAAGTTTTTCAATGGTTCTAATTCGCATCGGGTGAAATTGTCTAAACCATTTCGTTCTTGGAAACAGAAAATGGCAACCTCGGCGGGAAACGATTTTGTTGAGGATACGGGACGAGCCAAGCCGGTTTGGGTTCCCGTATTTAACTAAAAGTTGTTTGAGGTTGTGTGCAGGTACTTCAAGAAGACCTATTAGTGATTGCAAAGTTGTTGATAGTGGAGTATTTTGCCTAAGTTAGCGCTTAACAGAGTTGATATTTCATAAACATTTTTGAGAAAAATGATTTTTCAAAATCTAAAAATCCAAGGTATCCGTGTTGGTCGATCACTTTTATTTTCTTTCCTTTTACTTTCTTTCATATCTTTAGGGGGAGAAATTTTGGAAAATTCAAAAAAAATAGAGTTTGTTGAATTTTAGGGGGAGAAAAATACAAAATATATAAAAAAAAGAATGAAAAATGCAAAAAAAGTAAAAAAAAGAAAAAATGAATCTAAAAAAGAGAAATTGATCCAACCATGTGAGAAATGATGGTACATCAGCATACGTTATCTGCCATGAATAAAGTAGAAAGAAAGGCTGTAGGTACTTGCTTGACTTGATTGAATGTGCTGAGTAGTCTAATATATGCGAGTATGATATAAAGATAACGCTTGCTTGATAATTGTGGTTACAAATCATGATGGGTACTGTGCATATCTGGCAAAATAAAATGAGAAAATACCAAAAACAGAATAAAGAGATGTTCTGGTGTACGCTTGCTTTATTTTGAAAAATTTCAACTTGTTTGATTTTCTTTATTTTGTCAAACGATCGGACTTTCTCTGCGTATCGAAAGATCGACCTGATCGTTGTTCGTTTGACATTCTGCTTTATTTTCTTTGGTGTTTCGTATAATCCATCGGACTTTCTCTGCGTGTACGTGAGTACCGACCTGATTGTTGTTGGATTATACAACTTCTGCTTTATTTTACATTTCTTATTTTCCTAAACAATCGGACTTTCTCTGCGTGCCTACCGGCCGACCTGATTGTTGTTTGTTTAGGGTTCTGCTTTCTTTTTGCAAGAAACACCATGAACTTGATATCTCTGCGACATTTGATTCTCTATAAGCAAGTTTACAATATCAGTATGAGAAATCTGCTGCGAGTAACTTGGCATGAATAAAAGAAAAATACAAAAATATGAAATAAGTAGTTTGCCAGTATTCCTGATTGTGTGGGTACCATGTTATCAATGCTCGATAAATACACTTAATTTCATATCAGAAAGCTATAGACAATGACCTGCTTTAGCTGAAATAAACCAAATGGTTGTATTCTCAGTCAGCTTGGCTTGCATGCTTAGTATTTTGAAATTGCAGTGTGTACGATGCGTTATGTGTGATATGATCTCATGTTGTGATCTTTCTCACCAAAAACAAAAATAGAGTTTAATTCTATATTGCATTTATGTTTCTGTTTATGAAAAATCAAAAAGATTTTTAGTGTGTTTTGATATAAACTTTGTAAAATCCAAAAAGATTTTCTTTCATCTTTGTTTTTGATCTGATCGACACGGGATACAACAAATTTTCAAATTTAAATGTCTTGGTTTCTCCATAGTAGGAGTTTTGCTTCCAAGATTAAAGTTATGTTTGGAAAAGAGAAATTGCACTTTTGTCTTCTGAAGGTTGCAGGTTGAAATCATCAAAGTCTCTCAGATACTGATCTCAGAATGAATTGCATGCATGGTTGTAAAGCTCTCAAAGAGTTTATCACATTCAGAAATGGTTCAGTTAACTTAGTCATGTTCCAGCCATGTCTACCCTACATCAACTAACAACAGATTCAAAGAGTTTGAAGATCTGATACAACACACGTCAAGGGGGAGTTTGTTAGTGCAAAATATGTGTGACGTGTGTGTATTTCAGTTAGTGTCGTTAGTTGATATAGTTAGAATAGTTAAATCAAGGTTAGGGGGTAGAAAGTGTCAATCTATTAAAGTGAAGGGACTTGATTGTGATATACTAAATATCACATATATGTGATACATGATTTGAAGATCCACCGAACTTAAAGTTCGGCACCCACGAACTGCCACCGAATGAAGTCCGCACCTGGAGTTCGGCAATCATGCATATATATACGTAGCTAGGAGTTCGGACAAGACACCTCTCGGATAACCGTTTTACCTGAGTTTGATTTGTAAGGGAGGAGTTTTTGATCTCGAATCTTTGAGAGTTTTGAGTCTAGGATCATGATTAGAGGCTGTAATCGAGTTCAAATCATGTAATCATCGATCAATTCGAGCTATAAACGAGTGATTATTTACATTTTTGTGTTCTTAGCTTCGGGTGAACTTTCGGTCCGATTTCGGTGTACAAATCACTAAATCCGACGCTTTACGAGTTTTCAAGAACCGACCTGATTGTTGTTGGATTATACAATTTCAACTTGTTTTGCTTTCTTATTTTCTCAAATACTTGGGCTTTCTCTGCGTGTCGAAAGACCGACCTGATTGCTAGGTATTTGAGGTTCTGCTTTATTTTTGCATGACTCATCAAGGATGTTTTAAATCTCGAATAAAAGTTACTTCTATATGATAAAAATGATGATTTGCAAGTATTTCTGATAGAGTAGAAGCCGAGTTATCAGTGCATGATAAAATTACCTTAAGCATATCTGAAAACGATAAATATGATTGGTGCATGCTGAAATAAACATAAATGTTGTATTTGCGATTATCTTGGCTTGCATGCTGATTAAGACCGAAATTGAAATGTGCTAGATGCGTTATGTCTGATATGATCTTGTGTCGTGATCTTTCTCACAAAATACCAAAAATAGAGTTTGTTTCTGTATTGCAATTTCTTTTCATTTCAAGAAAAGTACAAAAAGATTTTTGGTGTGTTTTGATATAAATTTTGTAAAAAGCCAAAAAGATTTTACTTCTTTTTATTTTCGATTGATCGACACAAGATACGAAAAACATTTTCAAAACATATATCTTGGATTCTCTAAGAGAAGTTTTGCGCCAAGATTATTTATGTTGGCCAGGTACTCAAAGGAAAGAGTTCATCACAACTTCAAGTCTTCTGAAGCTGTTGATAAGGATGAAAGATTCTGTGCATCGTCAAGTATTCAAGGTCAAGCTACCATCAAGTTGAGGGGGAGTTTGTTCGGAGAATATGTTTTAACTGGCGAACAGATACTGCACATGACGAGGGGGAGTTTGTTGATACATAAGCTGTGCGTCATGTGAAGTATCTGAACGAGACGATGTGAAGATTCAAGACAAGATTGCTGCTGGCCGAACCAGGTCCGAACCTGAGGTTCGGACCGGCCGAACTCCGAGTTCGGAGGAGGCTCGGACCAGACGTGTATATATAGTTAGCTTGTCTTGTAATCTGTAACAGAGGACGAGTGAGAGTGTTTGTGAGAAACCAGTTCATAACTATGTGTGTTTGAGAGTGTTTCTCCAGAGAGCTTAATTGAGAGTTTGTAATTGAGTCTTTGTGATTTCAATGAAAACAAACTTTATTTACATCTCGTGTTCACTCTACGATCAAGCAAACCTCTAGTAAGATCCGTCTTACGGTTTTTCAGTTTAGGGGCAACAAGGGTCAGTTGCGACCAATGAGTCCCAATAAGGTGTGTCTATAACCAATAAGTTGTATTTAGGACCCATGATGGCCCAATAAGGTGTGTATATAACCAATAGGTTGTGTTTAGGACGAATTATGTCCTATAAGTTGTGTTTAGGACCAATGATGGACCAAAAGGTGTGTATATAACCAATAGGAACAAAAAGGTGTGTTTAGGTGGAACAAGGGTCAGTTGGGACCAATGAGTCCCAATAATGTGTGTATATAACCAATAAGTTGTATTAGGGACCAATGATGGCCCAATAAGGTGTGTATATAACCAATAAGTTGTGTTCAGGACAAATGATGGCCCATAAGGTGTGTATATAACCAATAGGACAAAAAAGGTGTGTTTAGGGGCAACAAGGGTCAGTTGGGACCAATTAGTCCCAATAAGGTGTGTATATAACAAATAAGTTGTGTTTAGGACCAATGATGGCCCAATAAGGTGTGTATATAACCAATAGGTTGTGTTTCGGACCAATGATGGCCAATAAGTTGTGTTTAGGACCAATGATGGCCCAATAAGGTGTGTATATTACCAATAGGACCAAAAAGGTGTGTTTAGGGGCAACAACGGTCAGTTGGGACCAATGAATCCCAATAAGGTGTGTATATATCCAATAAGTTGTATTTAAGACCATTGATGGCCCAATAAGGTGTGTATATAACCAATAGGTTGTGTTTCGGACCAATGATGGCCAATAAGTTGTGTTTAGGACCAATGATGGCCCAATAAGGTGTGTATATAACCAATAGGACCAAAAAGGTGTGTTTAGGGGCAACAACGGTCAGCTGGGACCAATGAATCCCAATAAGGTGTGTATATATCCAATAAGTTGTATTTAAGACCATTAATGGCCCAATAAGGTGTGTATATAACCAATAGGTTGTGTTTGGGACCAATAATGGCCAATAAGTTGTGTTTAGGACCAATGATGGCCCAATAAGGTGTGTATATAACCAATAGGACCAAAAAGGTGTGTTTAGGGGCAACAAGGGTCAGTTGGGACCAATTAGTCCCAATAAGGTGTGTATATAAGTAATAAGTTGTGTTTAGGACCAATGAGGGTCCAATAAGGTGTGTATATAACCAATAGGACCAAAAAGGTGTGTTTAGGGGCAACAAGGGTCAGTTGGGACCAATTAGTCCCAATAAGGTGTGTATATAACAAATAAGTTGTGTTTAGGACCAATGATGGCCCAATAAGGTGTGTATATAACCAATAGGTTGTGTTTCGGACCAATGATGGCCAATAAGTTGTGTTTAGGACCAATGATGGCCCAATAAGGTGTGTATATTACCAATAGGACCAAAAAGGTGTGTTTAGGGGCAACAACGGTCAGTTGGGACCAATGAATCCCAATAAGGTGTGTATATATCCAATAAGTTGTATTTAAGACCATTGATGGCCCAATAAGGTGTGTATATAACCAATAGGTTGTGTTTCGGACCAATGATGGCCAATAAGTTGTGTTTAGGACCAATGATGGCCCAATAAGGTGTGTATATTACCAATAGGACCAAAAAGGTGTGTTTAGGGGCAACAACGGTCAGCTGGGACCAATGAATCCCAATAAGGTGTGTATATATCCAATAAGTTGTATTTAAGACCATTAATGGCCCAATAAGGTGTGTATATAACCAATAGGTTGTGTTTGGGACCAATAATGGCCAATAAGTTGTGTTTAGGATCAATGATGGCCCAATAAGGTGTGTATATAACCAATAGGACCAAAAAGGTGTGTTTAGGGGCAACAAGGGTCAGTTGGGACCAATTAGTCCCAATAGGTTGTGTTTAGGACCATTAATGGCCAATAAGTTGTGTTTAGGAACAATGATGGCCTAATAAGGTGTGTATATAACAAATAGGACCAAAAAGGTGTGTTTAGGAGCAACAAGGGTCAGTTGGGACCAATTAGTCCCAATAAGGTGTGTATATAACTAATAAGTTGTGTTTAGGACCAATGATGGCCCAATAAGGTGTGTATATAACCAATAGGTTGTGTTTAGGACCAATGATGGCCAATAAGTTGTGTTTAGGACTAATGATGGCCCAATAAGGTGTGTATATTACTAATAGGACCAAAAAGGTGTGTTTAGGGGCAAAAGGGTTAGTTGGGACCAATGAGTCCCAATAAGGTGTGTATATAACCAATAAGTTGTGTTTAGGACCAATGATGGCCCATAAGGTGTGTATATAACCAATAGGACCAAAAAGGTGTGTTTAGGGGCAACAAGGGTCAGTTGCGACCAATGAGTCCCAATAAGGTGTGTCTATAACCAATAAGTTGTATTTAGGACCCATGATGGCCCAATAAGGTGTGTATATAACCAATAGGTTGTGTTTAGGACGAAGTATGTCCTATAAGTTGTGTTTAGGACCAATGATGGCCCAATAAGGTGTGTATATTACCAATAGGACCAAAAAGGTGTGTTTAGGGGCAACAACGGTCAGTTGGGACCAATGAATCCCAATAAGGTGTGTATATATCCAATAAGTTGTATTTAAGACCATTGATGGCCCAATAAGGTGTGTATATAACCAATAGGTTGTGTTTCGGACCAATGATGGCCAATAAGTTGTGTTTAGGACCAATGATGGCCCAATAAGGTGTGTATATTACCAATAGGACCAAAAAGGTGTGTTTAGGGGCAACAACGGTCAGCTGGGACCAATGAATCCCAATAAGGTGTGTATATATCCAATAAGTTGTATTTAAGACCATTAATGGCCCAATAAGGTGTGTATATAACCAATAGGTTGTGTTTGGGACCAATAATGGCCAATAAGTTGTGTTTAGGATCAATGATGGCCCAATAAGGTGTGTATATAACCAATAGGACCAAAAAGGTGTGTTTAGGGGCAACAAGGGTCAGTTGGGACCAATTAGTCCCAATAAGGTGTGTATATAAGTAATAAGTTGTGTTTAGGACCAATGAGGGTCCAATAAGGTGTGTATATAACCAATAGGACCAAAAAGGTGTGTTTAGGGGCAACAAGGGTCAGTTGGGACCAATTAGTCCCAATAAGGTGTGTATATAACAAATAAGTTGTGTTTAGGACCAATGATGGCCCAATAAGGTGTGTATATAACCAATAGGTTGTGTTTAGGACCATTAATGGCCAATAAGTTGTGTTTAGGAACAATGATGGCCTAATAAGGTGTGTATATAACCAATAGGACCAAAAAGGTGTGTTTAGGAGCAACAAGGGTCAGTTGGGACCAATTAGTCCCAATAAGGTGTGTATATAACTAATAAGTTGTGTTTAGGACCAATGATGGCCCAATAAGGTGTGTATATAACCAATAGGTTGTGTTTAGGACCAATGATGGCCAATAAGTTGTGTTTAGGACTAATGATGGCCCAATAAGGTGTGTATATTACCAATAGGACCAAAAAGGTGTGTTTAGGGGCAAAAGGGTTAGTTGGGACCAATGAGTCCCAATAAGGTGTGTATATAACCAATAAGTTGTGTTTAGGACCAATGATGGCCCATAAGGTGTGTATATAACCAATAGGACCAAAAAGGTGTGTTTAGGGGCAACAAGGGTCAGTTGCGACCAATGAGTCCCAATAAGGTGTGTCTATAACCAATAAGTTGTATTTAGGACCCATGATGGCCCAATAAGGTGTGTATATAACCAATAGGTTGTGTTTAGGACGAATTATGTCCTATAAGTTGTGTTTAGGACCAATGATGGACCAAAAGGTGTGTATATAACCAATAGGAACAAAAAGGTGTGTTTAGGTGGAACAAGGGTCAGTTGGGACCAATGAGTCCCAATAATGTGTGTATATAACCAATAAGTTGTATTAGGGACCAATGATGGCCCAATAAGGTGTGTATATAACCAATAAGTTGTGTTCAGGACAAATGATGGCCCATAAGGTGTGTATATAACCAATAGAACAAAAAAGGTGTGTTTAGGGGCAACAAGGGTCAGTTGGGACCAATTAGTCCCAATAAGGTGTGTATATAACAAATAAGTTGTGTTTAGGACCAATGATGGCCCAATAAGGTGTGTATATAACCAATAGGTTGTGTTTCGGACCAATGATGGCCAATAAGTTGTGTTTAGGACCAATGATGGCCCAATAAGGTGTGTATATTACCAATAGGACCAAAAAGGTGTGTTTAGGGGCAACAACGGTCAGTTGGGACCAATGAATCCCAATAAGGTGTGTATATATCCAATAAGTTGTATTTAAGACCATTGATGGCCCAATAAGGTGTGTTTATAACCAATAGGTTGTGTTTCGGACCAATGATGGCCAATAAGTTGTGTTTAGGACCAATGATGGCCCAATAAGGTGTGTATATTACCAATAGGACCAAAAAGGTGTGTTTAGGGGCAACAACGGTCAACTGGGACCAATGAATCCCAATAAGGTGTGTATATATCCAATAAGTTGTATTTAAGACTATTAATGGCCCAATAAGGTGTATATAACCAATAGGTTGTGTTTGGGACCAATAATGGCCAATAAGTTGTGTTTAGGACCAATGAGGGCCCAATAAGGTGTGTATATAACCAATAGGACCAAAAAGGTGTGTTTAGGGGCAACAAGGGCAGTTGGGACCAATTAGTCCCAATAAGGTGTGTATATAACAAATAAGTTGTGTTTAGGACCAATGATGGCCCAATAAGGTGTGTATATAGCCAATAGGTTGTGTTTAGGACCATTAATGGCCAATAAGTTGTGTTTAGGAACAATGATGGCCCAATAAGGTGTGTATATAACCAATAGGACCAAAAAGGTGTGTTAAGGAGCAACAAGGGTCAGTTGGGACCAATTAGTCCCAATAAGGTGTGTATATAACTAATAAGTTGTGTTTAGGACCAATGATGGCCCAATAAGGTGTGTATATAACCAATAGGTTGTGTTTAGGACCAATGATGGCCAATAATTTGTGTTTAGGACTAATGATGGCCCAATAAGGTGTGTATATTACCAATAGGACCAAAAAGGTGTGTTTAGGGGCAAAAGGGTTAGTTGGGACCAATGAGTCCCAATAAGGTGTGTATATAACCAATAAGTTGTGTTTAGGACCAATGATGGCCCATAAGGTGTGTATATAACCAATAGGACCAAAAAGGTGTGTTTAGGGGCAACAAGGGTCAGTTGCGACCAACGAGTCCCAATAAGGTGTGTCTATAATCAATAAGTTGTATTTAGGACCCATGATGGCCCAATAAGGTGTGTATATAACCAATAGGTTGTGTTTAGGACGAATTATGTCCTATAAGTTGTGTTTAGGACCAATGATGGACCAAAAGGTGTGTATATAACCAATAGGAACAAAAAGGTGTGTTTAGGTGCAACAATGGTCAGTTGGGACCAATGAGTCCCAATAATGTGTGTATATAACCAATAAGTTGTATTAGGGACCAATGATGGCCCAATAAGGTGTGTATATAACCAATAAGTTGTGTTTAGGACCAATGATGGCCAATAAGTTGTATTTAGAACCAATGATGGCCCAATAAGTTGTGTATATAACCAATAGGACCAAAAAGGTGTGTTTAGGGGCAAGAACGGTCAGTTGGGACCAATGAATCCCAATAAGGTGTGTATATAACCAATAAGTTGTATTTAAGACCAATGATGGCCCAATAAGGTGTGTATATAACCAATAGGTTGTGTTTAGGACCAATGATGGCCAATAAGTTGTGTTTAGGACCAATGATGGCCCAATAATGTGTGTATATAACCAATAGGTTGTGTTTTGGACCAATGATGGCCAATAAGTTGTGTTTAGGACTAATGATGGCCCAATAAGGTGTGTATATTACCAATAGGACCAAAAAGGTGTGTTTAGGGGCAACAACGGTCAGTTGGGACCAATGAATCCCAATAAGGTGTGTATATATCCAATAAGTTGTATTTAAGACCATTGATGGCCCAATAAGGTGTGTATATAACCAATTGGTTGTGTTTCGGACCAATGATGGCCAATAAGTTGTGTTTAGGACCAATGATGGCCCAATAAGGTGTGTATATTACCAATAGGACCAAAAAGGTGTGTTTAGGGGCAACAACGGTCAGTTGGGACCAATGAATCCCAATAAGGTGTGTATATATCCAATAAGTTGTATTGAAGACCATTGATGGCCCAATAAGGTGTGTATATAACCAATAGGTTGTGTTTCGGACCAATGATGGCCAATAAGTTGTGTTTAGGACCAATGATGGCCCAATAAGGTGTGTATATTACCAATAGGACCAAAAAGGTGTGTTTAGGGGCAACAACGGTCAGCTGGGACCAATGAATCCCAATAAGGTGTGTATATATCCAATAAGTTGTATTTAAGACCATTAATGGCCCAATAAGGTGTGTATATAACCAATAGGTTGTGTTTGGGACCAATAATGGCCAATAAGTTGTGTTTAGGATCAATGATGGCCCAATAAGGTGTGTATATAACCAATAGGACCAAAAAGGTGTGTTTAGGGGCAACAAGGGTCAGTTGGGACCAATTAGTCCCAATAAGGTGTGTATATAAGTAATAAGTTGTGTTTAGGACCAATGAGGGCCCAATAAGGTGTGTATATAACCAATAGGACCAAAAAGGTGTGTTTAGGGGCAACAAGGGTCAGTTGGGACCAATTAGTCCCAATAAGGTGTGTATATAACAAATAAGTTGTGTTTAGGACCAATGATGGCCCAATAAGGTTTGTATATAACCAATAGGTTGTGTTTAGGACCATTAATGGCCAATAAGTTGTGTTTAGGAACAATGATGGCCTAATAAGGTGTGTATATAACAAATAGGACCAAAAAGGTGTGTTTAGGAGCAACAAGGGTCAGTTGGGACCAATTAGTCCCAATAAGGTGTGTATATAACTAATAAGTTGTGTTTAGGACCAATGATGGCCCAATAAGGTGTGTATATAACCAATAGGTTGTGTTTAGGACCAATGATGGCCAATAAGTTGTGTTTAGGACTAATGATGGCCCAATAAAGTGTGTATATTACCAATAGGACCAAAAAGGTGTGTTTAGGGGCAAAAGGGTTAGTTGGGACCAATGAGTCCCAATAAGGTGTGTATATAACCAATAAGTTGTGTTTAGGACCAATGATGGCCCATAAGGTGTGTATATAACCAATAGGACCAAAAAGGTGTGTTTAGGGGCAACAAGGGTCAGTTGCGACCAATGAGTCCCAATAAGGTGTGTCTATAACCAATAAGTTGTATTTAGGACCCATGATGGCCCAATAAGGTGTGTATATAACCAATAGGTTGTGTTTAGGACGAATTATGTCCTATAAGTTGTGTTTAGGACCAATGATGGCCCAATAAGGTGTGTATATTACCAATAGGACCAAAAAGGTGTGTTTAGGGGCAACAACGGTCAGTTGGGACCAATGAATCCCAATAAGGTGTGTATATATCCAATAAGTTGTATTTAAGACCATTGATGGCCCAATAAGGTGTGTATATAACCAATAGGTTGTGTTTCGGACCAATGATGGCCAATAAGTTGTGTTTAGGACCAATGATGGCCCAATAAGGTGTGTATATTACCAATAGGACCAAAAAGGTGTGTTTAGGGGCAACAACGGTCAGCTGGGACCAATGAATCCCAATAAGGTGTGTATATATCCAATAAGTTGTATTTAAGACCATTAATGGCCCAATAAGGTGTGTATATAACCAATAGGTTGTGTTTGGGACCAATAATGGCCAATAAGTTGTGTTTAGGATCAATGATGGCCCAATAAGGTGTGTATATAACCAATAGGACCAAAAAGGTGTGTTTAGGGGCAACAAGGGTCAGTTGGGACCAATTAGTCCCAATAAGGTGTGTATATAAGTGATAAGTTGTGTTTAGGACCAATGAGGGCCCAATAAGGTGTGTATATAACCAATAGGACCAAAAAGGTGTGTTTAGGGGCAACAAGGGTCAGTTGGGACCAATTAGTCCCAATAAGGTGTGTATATAACAAATAAGTTGTGTTTAGGACCAATGATGGCCCAATAAGGTGTGTATATAACCAATAGGTTGTGTTTAGGACCATTAATGGCCAATAAGTTGTGTTTAGGAACAATGATGGCCTAATAAGGTGTGTATATAACCAATAGGACCAAAAAGGTGTGTTTAGGAGCAACAAGGGTCAGTTGGGACCAATTAGTCTCAATAAGGTGTGTATATAACTAATAAGTTGTGTTTAGGACCAATGATGGCCCAATAAGGTGTGTATATAACCAATAGGTTGTGTTTAGGACCAATGATGGCCAATAAGTTGTGTTTAGGACTAATGATGGCCCAATAAGGTGTGTATATTACCAATAGGACCAAAAAGGTGTGTTTAGGGGCAAAAGGGTTAGTTGGGACCAATGAGTCCCAATAAGGTGTGTATATAACCAATAAGTTGTGTTTAGGACCAATGATGGCCCATAAGGTGTGTATATAACCAATAGGACCAAAAAGGTGTGTTTAGGGGCAACAAGGGTCAGTTGCGACCAATGAGTCCCAATAAGGTGTGTCTATAACCAATAAGTTGTATTTAGGACCCATGATGGCCCAATAAGGTGTGTATATAACCAATAGGTTGTGTTTAGGACGAATTATGTCCTATAAGTTGTGTTTAGGACCAATGATGGACCAAAAGGTGTGTATATAACCAATAGGAACAAAAAGGTGTGTTTAGGTGGAACAAGGGTCAGTTGGGACCAATGAGTCCCAATAATGTGTGTATATAACCAATAAGTTGTATTAGGGACCAATGATGGCCTAATAAGGTGTGTATATAACCAATAAGTTGTGTTCAGGACAAATGATGGCCCATAAGGTGTGTATATAACCAATAGGACAAAAAAGGTGTGTTTAGGGGCAACAAGGGTCAGTTGGGACCAATTAGTCCCAATAAGGTGTGTATATAACAAATAAGTTGTGTTTAGGACCAATGATGGCCCAATAAGGTGTGTATATAACCAATAGGTTGTGTTTCGGACCAATGATGGCCAATAAGTTGTGTTTAGGACCAATGATGGCCCAATAAGGTGTGTATATTACCAATAGGACCAAAAAGGTGTGTTTAGGGGCAACAACGGTCAGTTGGGACCAATGAATCCCAATAAGATGTGTATATATCCAATAAGTTGTATTTAAGACCATTGATGGCCCAATAAGGTGTGTTTATAACCAATAGGTTGTGTTTCGGACCAATGATGGCCAATAAGTTGTGTTTAGGACCAATGATGGCCCAATAAGGTGTGTATATTACCAATAGGACCAAAAAGGTGTGTTTAGGGGCAACAACGGTCAGCTGGGACCAATGAATCCCAATAAGGTGTGTATATATCCAATAAGTTGTATTTAAGACCATTAATGGCCCAATAAGGTGTATATAACCAATAGGTTGTGTTTGGGACCAATAATGGCCAATAAGTTGTGTTTAGGACCAATGAGGGCCCAATAAGGTGTGTATATAACCAATAGGACCAAAAAGGTGTGTTTAGGGGCAACAAGGGCAGTTGGGACCAATTAGTCCCAATAAGGTGTGTATATAACAAATAAGTTGTGTCTAGGACCAATGATGGCCCAATAAGGTGTGTATATAGCCAATAGGTTGTGTTTAGGACCATTAATGGCCAATAAGTTGTGTTTAGGAACAATGATGGCCCAATAAGGTGTGTATATAACCAATAGGACCAAAAAGGTGTTTTTAGGAGCAACAAGGGTCAGTTGGGACCAATTAGTCCCAATAAGGTGTGTATATAACTAATAAGTTGTGTTTAGGACCAATGATGGCCCATAAGGTGTGTATATAACCAATAGGACCAAAAAGGTGTGTTTAGGGGCAACAAGGGTCAGTTGCGACCAATGAGTCCCAATAAGGTGTGTCTATAATCAATAAGTTGTATTTAGGACCCATGATGGCCCAATAAGGTGTGTATATAACCAATAGGTTGTGTTTAGGACGAATTATGTCCTATAAGTTGTGTTTAGGACCAATGATGGACCAAAAGGTGTGTATATAACCAATAGGAACAAAAAGGTGTGTTTAGGTGGAACAAGGGTCAGTTGGGACCAATGAGTCCCAATAATGTGTGTATATAACCAATAAGTTGTATTAGGGACCAATGATGGCCCAATAAGGTGTGTATATAACCAATAGGTTGTGTTTAGGACCAATGATGGCCAATAAGTTGTGTTTAAGACCAACGATGACCCAATAAGGTTTGTATATAACCAATAGGACCAAAAAGGTTTGTTTAGAGGCAACAAGGGTCAGTTGGGACCAATGAGTCCCAGTAAGGTGTGTATATAACAATAAGTTGCGTTTAGGACCAATGATGGCCCAAGAAGGTGTGTATATAACCAATAGGACCAAAAAGGTGTGTTTAGGGGCAACAAGGGTCAGTTGGGACCAATTAGTCCCAATAAGGTGTGTATATAACCAATAAGTTGTGTTTAGGACCAATGATGGCCCAATAAGGTGTGTATATAACCAATAGGACCAAAAAGGTGTGTTTAGGGGCAACAAAGGTCAGTTGCGACCAATGAGTCCCAATAAGGTGTGTATATAACCAATAAGTTGTATTTAGGACCCATGATGGCCCAAAAAGTTGTGTATATAACCAATAGGTTGTGTTTAGAAAGAATGATGTCCAATAAGTTGTGTTTAGGACCAATGATGGCCCAAGAGGTGTGTATATAACCAATAGGACCAAAACGGTGTGTTTAGGTGCAACAATGGTCAGTTGGGACCAATGAGTCCCAATAATGTGTGTATATAACCAATAAGTTGTATTAGGGACCAATGATGGCCCAATAAGGTGTGTATATAACCAATAAGTTGTGTTTAGGACCAATGATGGCCAATAAGTTGTATTTAGAACCAATGATGGCCCAATAAGTTGTGTATATAACCAATAGGACCAAAAAGGTGTGTTTAGGGGCAACAAGGGTCAGTTGGGACCAATTAGTCCCAATAAGGTGTGTATATAAGTGATAAGTTGTGTTTAGGACCAATGAGGGCCCAATAAGGTGTGTATATAACCAATAGGACCAAAAAGGTGTGTTTAGGGGCAACAAGGGTCAGTTGGGACCAATTAGTCCCAATAAGGTGTGTATATAACAAATAAGTTGTGTTTAGGACCAATGATGGCCCAATAAGGTGTGTATATAACCAATAGGTTGTGTTTAGGACCATTAATGGCCAATAAGTTGTGTTTAGGAACAATGATGGCCTAATAAGGTGTGTATATAACCAATAGGACCAAAAAGGTGTGTTTAGGAGCAACAAGGGTCAGTTGGGACCAATTAGTCTCAATAAGGTGTGTATATAACTAATAAGTTGTGTTTAGGACCAATGATGGCCCAATAAGGTGTGTATATAACCAATAGGTTGTGTTTAGGACCAATGATGGCCAATAAGTTGTGTTTAGGACTAATGATGGCCCAATAAGGTGTGTATATTACCAATAGGACCAAAAAGGTGTGTTTAGGGGCAAAAGGGTTAGTTGGGACCAATGAGTCCCAATAAGGTGTGTATATAACCAATAAGTTGTGTTTAGGACCAATGATGGCCCATAAGGTGTGTATATAACCAATAGGACCAAAAAGGTGTGTTTAGGGGCAACAAGGGTCAGTTGCGACCAATGAGTCCCAATAAGGTGTGTCTATAACCAATAAGTTGTATTTAGGACCCATGATGGCCCAATAAGGTGTGTATATAACCAATAGGTTGTGTTTAGGACGAATTATGTCCTATAAGTTGTGTTTAGGACCAATGATGGACCAAAAGGTGTGTATATAACCAATAGGAACAAAAAGGTGTGTTTAGGTGGAACAAGGGTCAGTTGGGACCAATGAGTCCCAATAATGTGTGTATATAACCAATAAGTTGTATTAGGGACCAATGATGGCCCAATAAGGTGTGTATATAACCAATAAGTTGTGTTCAGGACAAATGATGGCCCATAAGGTGTGTATATAACCAATAGGACAAAAAAGGTGTGTTTAGGGGCAACAAGGGTCAGTTGGGACCAAATAGCCCAATAAGGTGTGTATATAACAAATAAGTTGTGTTTAGGACCAATGATGGCCCAATAAGGTGTGTATATAACCAATAGGTTGTGTTTCGGACCAATGATGGCCAATAAGTTGTGTTTAGGACCAATGATGGCCCAATAAGGTGTGTATATTACCAATAGGACCAAAAAGGTGTGTTTAGGGGCAACAACGGTCAGTTGGGACCAATGAATCCCAATAAGGTGTGTATATATCCAATAAGTTGTATTTAAGACCATTGATGGCCCAATAAGGTGTGTTTATAACCAATAGGTTGTGTTTCGGACCAATGATGGCCAATAAGTTGTGTTTAGGACCAATGATGGCCCAATAAGGTGTGTATATTACCAATAGGACCAAAAAGGTGTGTTTAGGGGCAACAACGGTCAGCTGGGACCAATGAATCCCAATAAGGTGTGTATATATCCAATAAGTTGTATTTAAGACCATTAATGGCCCAATAAGGTGTATATAACCAATAGGTTGTGTTTGGGACCAATAATGGCCAATAAGTTGTGTTTAGGACCAATGAGGGCCCAATAAGGTGTGTATATAACCAATAGGACCAAAAAGGTGTGTTTAGGGGCAACAAGGGCAGTTGGGACCAATTAGTCCCAATAAGGTGTGTATATAACAAATAAGTTGTGTCTAGGACCAATGATGGCCCAATAAGGTGTGTATATAGCCAATAGGTTGTGTTTAGGACCATTAATGGCCAATAAGTTGTGTTTAGGAACAATGATGGCCCAATAAGGTGTGTATATAACCAATAGGACCAAAAAGGTGTGTTTAGGAGCAACAAGGGTCAGTTGGGACCAATTAGTCCCAATAAGGTGTGTATATAACTAATAAGTTGTGTTTAGGACCAATGATGGCCCAATAAGGTGTGTATATAACCAATAGGTTGTGTTTAGGACCAATGATGGCCAATAATTTGTGTTTAGGACTAATGATGGCCCAATAAGGTGTGTATATTACCAATAGGACCAAAAAGGTGTGTTTAGGGGCAAAAGGGTTAGTTGGGACCAATGAGTCCCAATAAGGTGTGTATATAACCAATAAGTTGTGTTTAGGACCAATGATGGCCCATAAGGTGTGTATATAACCAATAGGACCAAAAAGGTGTGTTTAGGGGCAACAAGGGTCAGTTGCGACCAATGAGTCCCAATAAGGTGTGTCTATAATCAATAAGTTGTATTTAGGACCCATGATGGCCCAATAAGGTGTGTATATAACCAATAGGTTGTGTTTAGGACGAATTATGTCCTATAAGTTGTGTTTAGGACCAATGATGGACCAAAAGGTGTGTATATAACCAATAGGAACAAAAAGGTGTGTTTAGGTGGAACAAGGGTCAGTTGGGACCAATGAGTCCCAATAATGTGTGTATATAACCAATAAGTTGTATTAGGGACCAATGATGGCCCAATAAGGTGTGTATATAACCAATAGGTTGTGTTTAGGACCAATGATGGCCAATAAGTTGTGTTTAAGACCAACGATGACCCAATAAGGTTTGTATATAACCAATAGGACCAAAAAGGTTTGTTTAGAGGCAACAAGGGTCAGTTGGGACCAATGAGTCCCAGTAAGGTGTGTATATAACAATAAGTTGCGTTTAGGACCAATGATGGCCCAAGAAGGTGTGTATATAACCAATAGGACCAAAAAGGTGTGTTTAGGGGCAACAAGGGTCAGTTGGGACCAATTAGTCCCAATAAGGTGTGTATATAACCAATAAGTTGTGTTTAGGACCAATGATGGCCCAATAAGGTGTGTATATAACCAATAGGACCAAAAAGGTGTGTTTAGGGGCAACAAAGGTCAGTTGCGACCAATGAGTCCCAATAAGGTGTGTATATAACCAATAAGTTGTATTTAGGACCCATGATGGCCCAAAAAGTTGTGTATATAACCAATAGGTTGTGTTTAGAAAGAATGATGTCCAATAAGTTGTGTTTAGGACCAATGATGGCCCAAGAGGTGTGTATATAACCAATAGGACCAAAACGGTGTGTTTAGGTGCAACAATGGTCAGTTGGGACCAATGAGTCCCAATAATGTGTGTATATAACCAATAAGTTGTATTAGGGACCAATGATGGCCCAATAAGGTGTGTATATAACCAATAAGTTGTGTTTAGGACCAATGATGGCCAATAAGTTGTATTTAGAACCAATGATGGCCCAATAAGTTGTGTATATAACCAATAGGACCAAAAAGGTGTGTTTAGGGGCAAGAACGGTCAGTTGGGACCAATGAATCCCAATAAGGTGTGTATATAACCAATAAGTTGTATTTAAGACCAATGATGGCCCAATAAGGTGTGTATATAACCAATATGTTGTGTTTAGGACCAATGATGGCCAATAAGTTGTGTTTAGGACCAATGATGGCCCAATAATGTGTGTATATAACCAATAGGTTGTGTTTTGGACCAATGATGGCCAATAAGTTGTGTTTAGGACTAATGATGGCCCAATAAGGTGTGTATATTACCAATAGGACCAAAAAGGTGTGTTTAGGGGCAACAACGGTCAGTTGGGACCAATGAATCCCAATAAGGTGTGTATATATCCAATAAGTTGTATTTAAGATCATTGATGGCCCAATAAGGTGTGTATATAACCAATTGGTTGTGTTTCGGACCAATGATGGCCAATAAGTTGTGTTTAGGACCAATGATGGCCCAATAAGGTGTGTATATTACCAATAGGACCAAAAAGGTGTGTTTAGGGGCAACAACGGTCAGTTGGGACCAATGAATCCCAATAAGGTGTGTATATATCCAATAAGTTGTATTGAAGACCATTGATGGCCCAATAAGGTGTGTATATAACCAATAGGTTGTGTTTCGGACCAATGATGGCCAATAAGTTGTGTTTAGGACCAATGATGGCCCAATAAGGTGTGTATATTACCAATAGGACCAAAAAGGTGTGTTTAGGGGCAACAACGGTCAGCTGGGACCAATGAATCCCAATAAGGTGTGTATATATCCAATAAGTTGTATTTAAGACCATTAATGGCCCAATAAGGTGTGTATATAACTAATAGGTTGTGTTTGGGACCAATAATGGCCAATAAGTTGTGTTTAGGACCAATGATGGCCCAATAAGGTGTGTATATACCCAATAGGACCAAAAAGGTGTGTTTAGGGGCAACAAGGGTCAGTTGGGACCAATTAGTCCCAATAAGGTGTGTATATAACTAATAAGTTGTGTTTAGGACCAATGAGGGCCCAATAAGGTGTGTATATAACCAATAGGACCAAAAAGGTGTGTTTAGGGGCAAAAGGGTTTGTTGGGACTAATGAGTCCCAATAAGGTGTGTATATAACCAATAAATTGTGTTTAGGACAAATGATGGCCCATAAGGTGTGTATATAACCAATAGGACAAAAAACGTGTGTTTAGGGGCAACAAGGGTCAGTTGGGACCAATTAGTCCCAATAAGGTGTGTATATAACAAATAAGTTGTGTTTAGGACCAATGATGGCCCAATAAGGTGTGTATATAACCAATAGGTTGTGTTTAGGACCATTAATGGCTAATAAGATGTGTTTAGGAACAATGATGGCCCAATAAGGTATGTATATAACCAATAGGACCAAAAAGGTGTGTTTAGGAGCAACAAGGGTCAGTTGGGACCAATTAGTCCCAATAAGGTGTGTTTATAACTAATAAGTTGTGTTTAGTACCAATGATGGCCCAATAAGGTGTGTATATAACCAATAGGTTGTGTTTAGGACCAATGATGGCCAATAAGTTGTGTTTAGGACTAATGATGGCCCAATAAGGTGTGTATATTACCAATAGGACCAAAAAGATGTGTTTAGGGGCAAAAGGGTTAGTTGGGACCAATGAGTCCCAATAAGTTGTGTATATAACCAATAAGTTGTGTTTAGGACCAATGATGGCCCATAAGGTGTGTATATAACCAATAGGACCAAAAAGGTGTGTTTAGGGGCAACAAGGGTCGGTTGGCACCAATTAGTCCCAATAAGGTGTGTATATAACTAATAAGTTGTGTTTAGGACCAATGAGGGCCCAATAAGGTGTGTATATAACCAATAGGACCAAAAAGGTGTGTTTAGGGGCAACAAGGGTCAGTTGGGACCAATTAGTCCCAATAAGGTGTGTATATAACAAATAAGTTGTGTTTAGGACCAATGATGGCCCAATAAGGTGTGTATATAACCAATAGGTTGTGTTTCGGACCAATGATGGCCAATAAGTTGTGTTTAGGACCAATGATGGCCCAATAAGGTGTGTATATTACCAATAGGACCAAAAAGGTGTGTTTAGGGGCAACAACGGTCAGTTGGGACCAATGAATCCCAATAAGGTGTGTATATATCCAATAAGTTGTATTTAAGACCATTGATGGCCCAATAAGGTGTGTATATAACCAATAGGTTGTGTTTCGGACCAATGATGGCCAATAAGTTGTGTTTAGGACCAATGATGGCCCAATAAGGTGTGTATATTACCAATAGGACCAAAAAGGTGTGTTTAGGGGCAACAACGGTCAGCTGGGACCAATGAATCCCAATAAGGTGTGTATATATCCAATAAGTTGTATTTAAGACCATTAATGGCCCAATAAGGTGTGTATATAACCAATAGGTTGTGTTTGGGACCAATAATGGCCAATAAGTTGTGTTTAGGATCAATGATGGCCCAATAAGGTGTGTATATGACCAATAGGACCAAAAAGGTGTGTTTAGGGGCAACAAGGGTCAGTTGGGACCAATTAGTCCCAATAAGGTGTGTATATAACTAATAAGTTGTGTTTAGGACCAATGAGGGCCCAATAAGGTGTGTATATAACCAATAGGACCAAAAAGGTGTGTTTAGGGGCAACAAGGGTCAGTTGGGACCAATTAGTCCCAATAAGGTGTGTATATAACAAATAAGTTGTGTTTAGGACCAATGATGGCCCAATAAGGTGTGTATATAACCAATAGGTTGTGTTTAGGACCATTAATGGCCAATAAGTTGTGTTTAGGAACAATGATGGCCCAATAAGGTGTGTATATAACCAATAGGACCAAAAAGGTGTGTTTAGGAGCAACAAGGGTCAGTTGGGACCAATTAGTCCCAATAAGGTGTGTATATAACTAATAAGTTGTGTTTAGGACCAATGATGGCCCAATAAGGTGTGTATATAACCAATAGGTTGTGTTTAGGACCAATGATGGCCAATAAGCTGTGTTTAGGACTAATGATGGCCCAATAAGGTGTGTATATTACCAATAGGACCAAAAAGGTGTGTTTAGGGGCAAAAGGGTTAGTTGGGACCAATGAGTCCCAATAAGGTGTGTATATAACCAATAAGTTGTGTTTAGGACCAATGATGGCCCATAAGGTGTGTATATAACCAATAGGACCAAAAAGGTGTGTTTAGGGGCAACAAGGGTCAGTTGCGACCAATGAGTCCCAATAAGGTGTGTCTATAACCAATAAGTTGTATTTAGGACCCATGATGGCCCAATAAGGTGTGTATATAACCAATAGGTTGTGTTTAGGACGAATTATGTCCTATAAGTTGTGTTTAGGACCAATGATGGACCAAAAGGTGTGTATATAACCAATAGGAACAAAAAGGTGTGTTTAGGTGGAACAAGGGTCAGTTGGGACCAATGAGTCCCAATAATGTGTGTATATAACCAATAAGTTGTATTAGGGACCAATGATGGCCCAATAAGGTGTGTATATAACCAATAAGTTGTGTTCAGGACAAATGATGGCCCATAAGGTGTGTATATAACCAATAGGACAAAAAAGGTGTGTTTAGGGGCAACAAGGGTCAGTTGGGACCAATTAGTCCCAATAAGGTGTGTATATAACAAATAAGTTGTGTTTCGGACCAATGATGGCCAATAAGTTGTGTTTAGGACCAATGAGGGCCCAATAAGGTGTGTATATTACCAATAGGACCAAAAAGGTGTGTTTAGGGGCAACAACGGTCAGTTGGGACCAATGAATCCCAATAAGGTGTGTATATATCCAATAAGTTGTATTTAAGACCATTGATGGCCCAATAAGGTGTGTAAATAACCAATAGGTTGTGTTTCGGACCAATGATGGCCAATAAGTTGTGTTTAGGACCAATGATGGCCCAATAAGGTGTGTATATTACCAATAGGACCAAAAAGGTGTGTTTAGGGGCAACAACGGTCAGCTGGGACCAATGAATCCCAATAAGGTGTGTATATATCCAATAAGTTGTATTTAAGACCATTAATGGCCCAATAAGGTGTGTATATAACCAATAGGTTGTGTTTGGGACCAATAATGGCCAATAAGTTGTGTTTAGGACCAATGAGGGCCCAATAAGGTGAGTATATAACCAATAGGACCAAAAAGGTGTGTTTAGGGGCAACAAGGGCAGTTGGGACCAATTAGTCCCTATAAGGTGTGTATATAACAAATAAGTTGTGTTTAGGACCAATGATGGCCCAATAAGGTGTGTATATAGCCAATAGGTTGTGTTTAGGACCATTAATGGCCAATAAGTTGTGTTTAGGAACAATGATGGCCCAATAAGGTGTGTATATAACCAATAGGACCAAAAAGGTGTGTTTAGGAGCAACAAGGGTCAGTTGGGACCAATTAGTCCCAATAAGGTGTGTATATAACTAATAAGTTGTGTTTAGGACCAATGATGGCCCAATAAGGTGTGTATATAACCAATAGGTTGTGTTTAGGACCAATGATGGCCAATAAGTTGTGTTTAGGACTAATGATGGCCCAATAAGGTGTGTATATTACCAATAGGACCAAAAAGGTGTGTTTAGGGGCAAAAGGGTTAGTTGGGACCAATGAGTCCCAATAAGGTGTGTATATAACCAATAAGTTGTGTTTAGGACCAATGATGGCCCATAAGGTGTGTATATAACCAATAGGACCAAAAAGGTGTGTTTAGGGGCAACAAGGGTCAGTTGCGACCAATGAGTCCCAATAAGGTGTGTCTATAATCAATAAGTTGTATTTAGGACCCATGATGGCCCAATAAGGTGTGTATATAACCAATAGGTTGTGTTTAGGACGAATTATGTCCTATAAGTTGTGTTTAGGACCAATGATGGACCAAAAGGTGTGTATATAACCAATAGGAACAAAAAGGTGTGTTTAGGTGGAACAAGGGTCAGTTGGGACCAATGAGTCCCAATAATGTGTGTATATAACCAATAAGTTGTATTAGGGACCAATGATGGCCCAATAAGGTGTGTATATAACCAATAGGTTGTGTTTAGGACCAATGATGGCCAATAAGTTGTGTTTAAGACCAACGATGACCCAATAAGGTTTGTATATAACCAATAGGACCAAAAAGGTTTGTTTAGAGGCAACAAGGGTCAGTTGGGACCAATGAGTCCCAGTAAGGTGTGTATATAACAATAAGTTGCGTTTAGGACCAATGATGGCCCAAGAAGGTGTGTATATAACCAATAGGACCAAAAAGGTGTGTTTAGGGGCAACAAGGGTCAGTTGGGACCAATTAGTCCCAATAAGGTGTGTATATAACCAATAAGTTGTGTTTAGGACCAATGATGGCCCAATAAGGTGTGTATATAACCAATAGGACCAAAAAGGTGTGTTTAGGGGCAACAAAGGTCAGTTGCGACCAATGAGTCCCAATAAGGTGTGTATATAACCAATAAGTTCTATTTAGGACCCATGATGGCCCAAAAAGTTGTGTATATAACCAATAGGTTGTGTTTAGAAAGAATGATGTCCAATAAGTTGTGTTTAGGACCAATGATGGCCCAAGAGGTGTGTATATAACCAATAGGACCAAAACGGTGTGTTTAGGTGCAACAATGGTCAGTTGGGACCAATGAGTCCCAATAATGTGTGTATATAACCAATAAGTTGTATTAGGGACCAATGATGGCCCAATAAGGTGTGTATATAACCAATAAGTTATGTTTAGGACCAATGATGGCCAATAAGTTGTATTTAGAACCAATGATGGCCCAATAAGTTGTGTATATAACCAATAGGACCAAAAAGGTGTGTTTAGGGGCAAGAACGGTCAGTTGGGACCAATGAATCTCAATAAGGTGTGTATATAACCAATAAGTTGTATTTAAGACCAATGATGGCCCAATAAGGTGTGTATATAACCAATAGGTTGTGTTTAGGACCAATGATGGCCAATAAGTTGTGTTTAGGACCAATGATGGCCCAATAATGTGTGTATATAACCAATAGGTTGTGTTTTGGACCAATGATGGCCAATAAGTTGTGTTTAGGACTAATGATGGCCCAATAAGGTGTGTATATTACCAATAGGACCAAAAAGGTGTGTTTAGGGGCAACAACGGTCAGTTGGGACCAATGAATCCCAATAAGGTGTGTATATATCCAATAAGTTGTATTTAAGACCATTGATGGCCCAATAAGGTGTGTATATAACCAATTGGTTGTGTTTCGGACCAATGATGGCCAATAAGTTGTGTTTAGGACCAATGATGGCCCAATAAGGTGTGTATATTACCAATAGGACCAAAAAGGTGTGTTTAGGGGCAACAACGGTCAGTTGGGACCAATGAATCCCAATAAGGTGTGTATATATCCAATAAGTTGTATTGAAGACCATTGATGGCCCAATAAGGTGTGTATATAACCAATAGGTTGTGTTTCGGACCAATGAAGGCCAATAAGTTGTGTTTAGGACCAATGATGGCCCAATAAGGTGTGTATATTACCAATAGGACCAAAAAGGTGTGTTTAGGGGCAACAACGGTCAGCTGGGACCAATGAATCCCAATAAGGTGTGTATATATCCAATAAGTTGTATTTAAGACCATTAATGGCCCAATAAGGTGTGTATATAACCAATAGGTTGTGTTTGGGACCAATAATGGCCAATAGGTTGTGTTTAGGACCAATGATGGCCCAATAAGGTGTGTATATAACCAATAGGACCAAAAAGGTGTGTTTAGGGGCAACAAGGGTCAGTTGGGACCAATTAGTCCCAATAAGGTGTGTATATAACTAATAAGTTGTGTTTAGGACCAATGAGGGCCCAATAAGGTGTGTATATAACCAATAGGACCAAAAAGGTGTGTTTAGGGGCAACAAGGGTCAGTTGGGACCAATTAGTCCCAATAAGGTGTGTATATAACAAATAAGTTGTGTTTAGGACCAATGATGGCCCAATAAGGTGTGTATATAACCAATAGGTTGTGTTTAGGACCATTAATGGCTAATAAGATGTGTTTAGGAACAATGATGGCCCAATAAGGTGTGTATATAACCAATAGGACCAAAAAGGTGTGTTTAGGAGCAACAAGGGTCAGTTGGGACCAATTAGTCCCAATAAGGTGTGTATATAACTAATAAGTTGTGTTTAGTACCAATGATGGCCCAATAAGGTGTGTATATAACCAATAGGTTGTGTTTAGGACCAATGATGGCCAATAAGTTGTGTTTAGGACTAATGATGGCCCAATAAGGTGTGTATATTACCAATAGGACCAAAAAGGTGTGTTTAGGGGCAAAAGGGTTAGTTGGGACCAATGAGTCCCAATAAGGTGTGTATATAACCAATAAGTTGTGTTTAGGACCAATGATGGCCCATAAGGTGTGTATATAACCAATAGGACCAAAAAGGTGTGTTTAGGGGCAACAAGGGTCAGTTGGGACCAATTAGTCCCAATAAGGTGTGTATATAACCAATAAGTTGTGTTTAGGACCAATGATGGCCCAATAAGGTGTGTATATAACCAATAGGACCAAAAAGGTGTGTTTAGGGGCAACAAAGGTCAGTTGCGACCAATGAGTCCCAATAAGGTGTGTATATAACCAATAAGTTGTATTTAGGACCCATGATGGCCCAAAAAGTTGTGTATATAACCAATAGGTTGTGTTTAGAAAGAATGATGTCCAATAAGTTGTGTTTAGGACCAATGATGGCCCAAGAGGTGTGTATATAACCAATAGGACCAAAACGGTGTGTTTAGGTGCAACAATGGTCAGTTGGGACCAATGAGTCCCAATAATGTGTGTATATAACCAATAAGTTGTATTAGGGACCAATGATGGCCCAATAAGGTGTGTATATAACCAATAACTTGTGTTTAGGACCAATGATGGCCAATAAGTTGTATTTAGAACCAATGATGGCCCAATAAGTTGTGTATATAACCAATAGGACCAAAAAGGTGTGTTTAGGGGCAAGAACGGTCAGTTGGGACCAATGAATCCCAATAAGGTGTGTATATAACCAATAAGTTGTATTTAAGACCAATGATGGCCCAATAAGGTGTGTATATAACCAATAGGTTGTGTTTAGGACCAATGATGGCCAATAAGTTGTGTTTAGGACCAATGATGGCCCAATAATGTGTGTATATAACCAATAGGTTGTGTTTTGGACCAATGATGGCCAATAAGTTGTGTTTAGGACTAATGATGGCCCAATAAGGTGTGTATATTACCAATAGGACCAAAAAGGTGTGTTTAGGGGCAACAACGGTCAGTTGGGACCAATGAATCCCAATAAGGTGTGTATATATCCAATAAGTTGTATTTAAGACCATTGATGGCCCAATAAGGTGTGTATATAACCAATTGGTTGTGTTTCGGACCAATGATGGCCAATAAGTTGTGTTTAGGACCAATGATGGCCCAATAAGGTGTGTATATTACCAATAGGACCAAAAAGGTGTGTTTAGGGGCAACAACGGTCAGTTGGGACCAATGAATCCCAATAAGGTGTGTATATATCCAATAAGTTGTATTGAAGACCATTGATGGCCCAATAAGGTGTGTATATAACCAATAGGTTGTGTTTCGGACCAATGAAGGCCAATAAGTTGTGTTTAGGACCAATGATGGCCCAATAAGGTGTGTATATTACCAATAGGACCAAAAAGGTGTGTTTAGGGGCAACAACGGTCAGCTGGGACCAATGAATCCCAATAAGGTGTGTATATATCCAATAAGTTGTATTTAAGACCATTAATGGCCCAATAAGGTGTGTATATAACCAATAGGTTGTGTTTGGGACCAATAATGGCCAATAGGTTGTGTTTAGGACCAATGATGGCCCAATAAGGTGTGTATATAACCAATAGGACCAAAAAGGTGTGTTTAGGGGCAACAAGGGTCAGTTGGGACCAATTAGTCCCAATAAGGTGTGTATATAACTAATAAGTTGTGTTTAGGACCAATGAGGGCCCAATAAGGTGTGTATATAACCAATAGGACCAAAAAGGTGTGTTTAGGGGCAACAAGGGTCAGTTGGGACCAATTAGTCCCAATAAGGTGTGTATATAACAAATAAGTTGTGTTTAGGACCAATGATGGCCCAATAAGGTGTGTATATAACCAATAGGTTGTGTTTAGGACCATTAATGGCTAATAAGATGTGTTTAGGAACAATGATGGCCCAATAAGGTGTGTATATAACCAATAGGACCAAAAAGGTGTGTTTAGGAGCAACAAGGGTCAGTTGGGACCAATTAGTCCCAATAAGGTGTGTATATAACTAATAAGTTGTGTTTAGTACCAATGATGGCCCAATAAGGTGTGTATATAACCAATAGGTTGTGTTTAGGACCAATGATGGCCAATAAGTTGTGTTTAGGACTAATGATGGCCCAATAAGGTGTGTATATTACCAATAGGACCAAAAAGGTGTGTTTAGGGGCAAAAGGGTTAGTTGGGACCAATGAGTCCCAATAAGGTGTGTATATAACCAATAAGTTGTGTTTAGGACCAATGATGGCCCATAAGGTGTGTATATAACCAATAGGACCAAAAAGGTGTGTTTAGGGGCAACAAGGGTCAGTTGGGACCAATTAGTCCCAATAAGGTGTGTATATAACCAATAAGTTGTGTTTAGGACCAATGATGGCCCAATAAGGTGTGTATATAACCAATAGGACCAAAAAGGTGTGTTTAGGGGCAACAAAGGTCAGTTGCGACCAATGAGTCCCAATAAGGTGTGTATATAACCAATAAGTTGTATTTAGGACCCATGATGGCCCAAAAAGTTGTGTATATAACCAATAGGTTGTGTTTAGAAAGAATGATGTCCAATAAGTTGTGTTTAGGACCAATGATGGCCCAAGAGGTGTGTATATAACCAATAGGACCAAAACGGTGTGTTTAGGTGCAACAATGGTCAGTTGGGACCAATGAGTCCCAATAATGTGTGTATATAACCAATAAGTTGTATTAGGGACCAATGATGGCCCAATAAGGTGTGTATATAACCAATAACTTGTGTTTAGGACCAATGATGGCCAATAAGTTGTATTTAGAACCAATGATGGCCCAATAAGTTGTGTATATAACCAATAGGACCAAAAAGGTGTGTTTAGGGGCAAGAACGGTCAGTTGGGACCAATGAATCCCAATAAGGTGTGTATATAACCAATAAGTTGTATTTAAGACCAATGATGGCCCAATAAGGTGTGTATATAACCAATAGGTTGTGTTTAGGACCAATGATGGCCAATAAGTTGTGTTTAGGACCAATGATGGCCCAATAATGTGTGTATATAACCAATAGGTTGTGTTTTGGACCAATGATGGCCAATAAGTTGTGTTTAGGACTAATGATGGCCCAATAAGGTGTGTATATTACCAATAGGACCAAAAAGGTGTGTTTAGGGGCAACAACGGTCAGTTGGGACCAATGAATCCCAATAAGGTGTGTATATATCCAATAAGTTGTATTTAAGACCATTGATGGCCCAATAAGGTGTGTATATAACCAATTGGTTGTGTTTCGGACCAATGATGGCCAATAAGTTGTGTTTAGGACCAATGATGGCCCAATAAGGTGTGTATATTACCAATAGGACCAAAAAGGTGTGTTTAGGGGCAACAACGGTCAGTTGGGACCAATGAATCCCAATAAGGTGTGTATATATCCAATAAGTTGTATTGAAGACCATTGATGGCCCAATAAGGTGTGTATATAACCAATAGGTTGTGTTTCGGACCAATGAAGGCCAATAAGTTGTGTTTAGGACCAATGATGGCCCAATAAGGTGTGTATATTACCAATAGGACCAAAAAGGTGTGTTTAGGGGCAACAACGGTCAGCTGGGACCAATGAATCCCAATAAGGTGTGTATATATCCAATAAGTTGTATTTAAGACCATTAATGGCCCAATAAGGTGTGTATATAACCAATAGGTTGTGTTTGGGACCAATAATGGCCAATAGGTTGTGTTTAGGACCAATGATGGCCCAATAAGGTGTGTATATAACCAATAGGACCAAAAAGGTGTGTTTAGGGGCAACAAGGGTCAGTTGGGACCAATTAGTCCCAATAAGGTGTGTATATAACTAATAAGTTGTGTTTAGGACCAATGAGGGCCCAATAAGGTGTGTATATAACCAATAGGACCAAAAAGGTGTGTTTAGGGGCAACAAGGGTCAGTTGGGACCAATTAGTCCCAATAAGGTGTGTATATAACAAATAAGTTGTGTTTAGGACCAATGATGGCCCAATAAGGTGTGTATATAACCAATAGGTTGTGTTTAGGACCATTAATGGCTAATAAGATGTGTTTAGGAACAATGATGGCCCAATAAGGTGTGTATATAACCAATAGGACCAAAAAGGTGTGTTTAGGAGCAACAAGGGTCAGTTGGGACCAATTACTCCCAATAAGGTGTGTATATAACTAATAAGTTGTGTTTAGTACCAATGATGGCCCAATAAGGTGTGTATATAACCAATAGGTTGTGTTTAGGACCAATGATGGCCAATAAGTTGTGTTTAGGACTAATGATGGCCCAATAAGGTGTGTATATTACCAATAGGACCAAAAAGGTGTGTTTAGGGGCAAAAGGGTTAGTTGGGACCAATGAGTCCCAATAAGGTGTGTATATAACCAATAAGTTGTGTTTAGGACCAATGATGGCCCATAAGGTGTGTATATAACCAATAGGACCAAAAAGGTGTGTTTAGGGGCAACAAGGGTCAGTTGGGACCAATTAGTCCCAATAAGGTGTGTATATAACCAATAAGTTGTGTTTAGGACCAATGATGGCCCAATAAGGTGTGTATATAACCAATAGGACCAAAAAGGTGTGTTTAGGGGCAACAAAGGTCAGTTGCGACCAATGAGTCCCAATAAGGTGTGTATATAACCAATAAGTTGTATTTAGGACCCATGATGGCCCAAAAAGTTGTGTATATAACCAATAGGTTGTGTTTAGAAAGAATGATGTCCAATAAGTTGTGTTTAGGACCAATGATGGCCCAAGAGGTGTGTATATAACCAATAGGACCAAAACGGTGTGTTTAGGTGCAACAATGGTCAGTTGGGACCAATGAGTCCCAATAATGTGTGTATATAACCAATAAGTTGTATTAGGGACCAATGATGGCCCAATAAGGTGTGTATATAACCAATAACTTGTGTTTAGGACCAATGATGGCCAATAAGTTGTATTTAGAACCAATGATGGCCCAATAAGTTGTGTATATAACCAATAGGACCAAAAAGGTGTGTTTAGGGGCAAGAACGGTCAGTTGGGACCAATGAATCCCAATAAGGTGTGTATATAACCAATTAGTTGTATTTAAGACCAATGATGGCCCAATAAGGTGTGTATATAACCAATAGGTTGTGTTTAGGACCAATGATGGCCAATAAGTTGTGTTTAGGACCAATGATGGCCCAATAATGTGTGTATATAACCAATAGGTTGTGTTTTGGACCAATGATGGCCAATAAGTTGTGTTTAGGACTAATGATGGCCCAATAAGGTGTGTATATTACCAATAGGACCAAAAAGGTGTGTTTAGGGGCAACAACGGTCAGTTGGGACCAATGAATCCCAATAAGGTGTGTATATATCCAATAAGTTGTATTTAAGACCATTGATGGCCCAATAAGGTGTGTATATAACCAATTGGTTGTGTTTCGGACCAATGATGGCCAATAAGTTGTGTTTAGGACCAATGATGGCCCAATAAGGTGTGTATATTACCAATAGGACCAAAAAGGTGTGTTTAGGGGCAACAACGGTCAGTTGGGACCAATGAATCCCAATAAGGTGTGTATATAGCCAATAAGTTGTATTGAAGACCATTGATGGCCCAATAAGGTGTGTATATAACCAATAGGTTGTGTTTCGGACCAATGATGGCCAATAAGTTGTGTTTAGGACCAATGATGGCCCAATAAGGTGTGTATGTTACCAATAGGACCAAAAAGGTGTGTTTAGGGGCAACAACGGTCAGCTGGGACCAATGAATCCCAATAAGGTGTGTATATATCCAATAAGTTGTATTTAAGACCATTAATGGCCCAATAAGGTGTGTATATAACCAATAGGTTGTGTTTGGGACCAATAATGGCCAATAAGTTGTGTTTAGGACCAATGATGGCCCAATAAGGTGTGTATATAACCAATAGGACCAAAAAGGTGTGTTTAGGGGCAACAAGGGTCAGTTGGGACCAATTAGTCCCAATAAGGTGTGTATATAACTAATAAGTTGTGTTTAGGACCAATGAGGGACCAATAAGTTGTGTATATAACCAATAGGACCAAAAAGGTGTGTTTAGGGGCAACAAGGGTCAGTTGGGACCAATTAGTCCCAATAAGGTGTGTATATAACAAATAAGTTGTGTTTAGGACCAATGATGGCCCAATAAGGTGTGTATATAACCAATAGGTTGTGTTTAGGACCATTAATGGCCAATAAGTTGTGTTTAGGAATAATGATGGCCCAATAAGGTGTGTATATAACCAATAGGACCAAAAAGGTGTGTTTAGTAGCAACAAGGGTCAGTTGGGACCAATTAGTCCCAATAAGGTGTGTATATAACTAATAAGTTGTGTTTAGGACCAATGATGGCCCAATAAGGTGTGTATATAACCAATAGGTTGTGTTTAGGACCAATGATGGCCAATAAGTTGTGTTTAGGACTAATGATGACCCAATAAGGTGTGTATATTACCAATAGGACCAAAAAGGTGTGTTTAGGGGCAAAAGGGTTAGTTGGGACCAATGAGTCCCAATAAGGTGTGTATATAACCAATAAGTTGTGTTTAGGACCAATGATGGCCCATAAGGTGTGTATATAACCAATAGGACCAAAAAGGTGTGTTTAGGGGCAACAAGGGTCAGTTGCGACCAATGAGTCCCAATAAGGTGTGTCTATAACCAATAAGTTGTATTTAGGACCCATGATGGCCCAATAAGGTGTGTATATAACCAATAGGTTGTGTTTAGGACGAATTATGTCCTATAAGTTGTGTTTAGGACCAATGATGGACCAAAAGGTGTGTATATAACCAATAGGAACAAAAAGTTGTGTTTAGGTGGAACAAGGGTCAGTTGGGACCAATGAGTCCCAATAATGTGTGTATATAACCAATAAGTTGTATTAGGGACCAATGATGGCCCAATAAGGTGTGTATATAACCAATAGGTTGTGTTTAGGACCAATGATGGCCAATAAGTTGTGTTTAAGACCAACGATGACCCAATAAGGTTTGTATATAACCAATAGGACCAAAAAGGTTTGTTTAGAGGCAACAAGGGTCAGTTGGGACCAATGAGTGCCAGTAAGGTGTGTATATAACAATAAGTTGCGTTTAGGACCAATGATGGCCAAAGAAGGTGTGTATATAACCAATAGGACCAAAAAGGTGTGTTTAGGGTCAACAAGGGTCAGTTGGGACCAATTAGTCCCAATAAGGTGTGTATATAACCAATAAGTTGTGTTTAGGACCAATGATGGCCCAATAAGGTGTGTATATAACCAATAGGACCAAAAAGGTGTGTTTAGAGGCAACAAAGGTCAGTTGCGACCAATGAGTCCCAATAAGGTGTGTATATAACCAATAAGTTGTATTTAGGACCCATGATGGCCCAAAAAGTTGTGTATATAACCAATAGGTTGTGTTTAGAAAGAATGATGTCCAATAAGTTGTGTTTAGGACCAATGATGGCCCAAGAGGTGTGTATATAACCAATAGGACCAAAACGGTGTGTTTAGGTGCAACAATGGTCAGTTGGGACCAATGAGTCCCAATAATGTGTGTATATAACCAATAAGTTGTATTAGGGACCAATGATGGCCCAATAAGGTGTGTATATAACCAATAAGTTGTGTTTAGGACCAATGATGGCCAATAAGTTGTATTTAGAACCAATGATGGCCCAATAAGTTGTGTATATAACCAATAGGACCAAAAAGGTGTGTTTAGGGGCAACAATGGTCAGTTGGGACCAATGAATCCCAATAAGGTGTGTATATAACCAATAAGTTGTATTTAAGACCAATGATGGCCCAATAAGGTGTGTATATAACCAATAGGTTGTGTTTAGGACCAATGATGGCCAATAAGTTGTGTTTAGGACCAATGATGGCCCAATAATGTGTGTATATAACCAATAAGTTGTGTTTAGGACCAATGATGGCCAATAAGTTGTGTTTAGGACTAATGATGGCCCAATAAGGTGTGTATATTACCAATAGGACCAAAAAGGTGTGTTTAGGGGCAACAACGGTCAGTTGGGACCAATGAATCCCAATAAGGTGTGTATATATCCAATAAGTTGTATTTAAGACCATTGATGGCCCAATAAGGTGTGTATATAACCAATAGGTTATGTTTCGGACCAATGATGGCCAATAAGTTGTGTTTAGGACCAATGATGGCCCAATAAGGTGTGTATATTACCAATAGGACCAAAAAGGTGTGTTTAGGGGCAACAACGGTCAGTTGGGACCAATGAATCCCAATAAGGTGTGTATATATCCAAAAAGTTATATTTAAGACCATTGATGGCCCAATAAGGTGTGTATATAACCAATAGGTTGCGTTTCGGACCAATGATGGCCAATAAGTTGTGTTTAGGACCAATGATGGCCCAATAAGGTGTGTATATTACCAATAGGACCAAAAAGGTGTGTTTAGGGGCAACAACGGTCAGTTGGGACCAATGAATCCCAATAAGGTGTGTATATATCCAATAAGTTGTATTTAAGACCATTGATGGCCCAATAAGGTGTGTATATAACCAATTGGTTGTGTTTCGGACCAATGATGGCCAATAAGTTGTGTTTAGGACCAATGATGGCCCAATAAGGTGTGTATATTACCAATAGGAACAAAAAGGTGTGTTTAGGGGCAACAACGGTCAGTTGGGACCAATGAATCCCAATAAGGTGTGTATATATCCAATAAGTTGTATTGAAGACCATTGATGGCCCAATAAGGTGTGTATATAACCAATAGGTTGTGTTTCGGACCAATGAAGGCCAATAAGTTGTGTTTAGGACCAATGATGGCCCAATAAGGTGTGTATATTACCAATAGGACCAAAAAGGTGTGTTTAGGGGCAACAACGGTCAGCTGGGACCAATGAATCCCAATAAGGTGTTTATATATCCAATAAGTTGTATTTAAGACCATTAATGGCCCAATAAGGTGTGTATATAACCAATAGGTTGTGTTTGGGACCAATAATGGCCAATAGGTTGTGTTTAGGACCAATGATGGCCCAATAAGGTGTGTATATAACCAATAGGACCAAAAAGGTGTGTTTAGGGGCAACAAGGGTCAGTTGGGACCAATTAGTCCCAATAAGGTGTGTATATAACTAATAAGTTGTGTTTAGGACCAATGAGGGCCCAATAAGGTGTGTATATAACCAATAGGACCAAAAAGGTGTGTTTAGGGGCAACAAGGGTCAGTTGGGACCAATTAGTCCCAATAAGGTGTGTATATAACAAATAAGTTGTGTTTAGGACCAATGATGGCCCAATAAGGTGTGTATATAACCAATAGGTTGTGTTTAGGACCATTAATGGCTAATAAGATGTGTTTAGGAACAATGATGGCCCAATAAGGTGTGTATATAACCAATAGGACCAAAAAGGTGTGTTTAGGAGCAACAATGGTCAGTTGGGACCAATTAGTCCCAATAAGGTGTGTATATAACTAATAAGTTGTGTTTAGTACCAATGATGGCCCAATAAGGTGTGTATATAACCAATAGGTTGTGTTTAGGACCAATGATGGCCAATAAGTTGTGTTTAGGACTAATGATGGCCCAATAAGGTGTGTATATTACCAATAGGACCAAAAAGGTGTGTTTAGGGGCAAAAGGGTTAGTTGGGACCAATGAGTCCCAATAAGGTGTGTATATAACCAATAAGTTGTGTTTAGGACCAATGATGGCCCATAAGGTGTGTATATAACCAATAGGACCAAAAAGGTGTGTTTAGGGGCAACAAGGGTCAGTTGGGACCAATTAGTCCCAATAAGGTGTGTATATAACCAATAAGTTGTGTTTAGGACCAATGATGGCCCAATAAGGTGTGTATATAACCAATAGGACCAAAAAGGTGTGTTTAGGGGCAACAAAGGTCAGTTGCGACCAATGAGTCCCAATAAGGTGTGTATATAACCAATAAGTTGTATTTAGGACCCATGATGGCCCAAAAAGTTGTGTATATAACCAATAGGTTGTGTTTAGAAAGAATGATGTCCAATAAGTTGTGTTTAGGACCAATGATGGCCGAAGAGGTGTGTATATAACCAATAGGACCAAAACGGTGTGTTTAGGTGCAACAATGGTCAGTTGGGACCAATGAGTCCCAATAATGTGTGTATATAACCAATAAGTTGTATTAGGGACCAATGATGGCCCAATAAGGTGTGTATATAACCAATAACTTGTGTTTAGGACCAATGATGGCCAATAAGTTGTATTTAGAACCAATGATGGCCCAATAAGTTGTGTATATAACCAATAGGACCAAAAAGGTGTGTTTAGGGGCAAGAACGGTCAGTTGGGACCAATGAATCCCAATAAGGTGTGTATATAACCAATTAGTTGTATTTAAGACCAATGATGGCCCAATAAGGTGTGTATATAACCAATAGGTTGTGTTTAGGACCAATGATGGCCAATAAGTTGTGTTTAGGACCAATGATGGCCCAATAATGTGTGTATATAACCAATAGGTTGTGTTTTGGACCAATGATGGCCAATAAGTTGTGTTTAGGACTAATGATGGCCCAATAAGGTGTGTATATTACCAATAGGACCAAAAAGGTGTGTTTAGGGGCAACAACGGTCAGTTGGGACCAATGAATCCCAATAAGGTGTGTATATATCCAATAAGTTGTATTTAAGACCATTGATGGCCCAATAAGGTGTGTATATAACCAATTGGTTGTGTTTCGGACCAATGATGGCCAATAAGTTGTGTTTAGGACCAATGATGGCCCAATAAGGTGTGTATATTACCAATAGGACCAAAAAGGTGTGTTTAGGGGCAACAACGGTCAGTTGGGACCAATGAATCCCAATAAGGTGTGTATATAGCCAATAAGTTGTATTGAAGACCATTGATGGCCCAATAAGGTGTGTATATAACCAATAGGTTGTGTTTCGGACCAATGATGGCCAATAAGTTGTGTTTAGGACCAATGATGGCCCAATAAGGTGTGTATATTACCAATAGGACCAAAAAGGTGTGTTTAGGGGCAACAACGGTCAGCTGGGACCAATGAATCCCAATAAGGTGTGTATATATCCAATAAGTTGTATTTAAGACCATTAATGGCCCAATAAGGTGTGTATATAACCAATAGGTTGTGTTTGGGACCAATAATGGCCAATAAGTTGTGTTTAGGACCAATGATGGCCCAATAAGGTGTGTATATAACCAATAGGACCAAAAAGGTGTGTTTAGGGGCAACAAGGGTCAGTTGGGACCAATTAGTCCCAATAAGGTGTGTATATAACTAATAAGTTGTGTTTAGGACCAATGAGGGACCAATAAGGTGTGTATATAACCAATAGGACCAAAAAGGTGTGTTTAGGGGCAACAAGGGTCAGTTGGGACCAATTAGTCCCAATAAGGTGTGTATATAACAAATAAGTTGTGTTTAGGACCAATGATGGCCCAATAAGGTGTGTATATAACCAATAGGTTGTGTTTAGGACCATTAATGGCCAATAAGTTGTGTTTAGGAATAATGATGGCCCAATAAGGTGTGTATATAACCAATAGGACCAAAAAGGTGTGTTTAGGAGCAACAAGGGTCAGTTGGGACCAATTAGTCCCAATAAGGTGTGTATATAACTAATAAGTTGTGTTTAGGACCAATGATGGCCCAATAAGGTGTGTATATAACCAATAGGTTGTGTTTAGGACCAATGATGGCCAATAAGTTGTGTTTAGGACTAATGATGACCCAATAAGGTGTGTATATTACCAATAGGACCAAAAAGGTGTGTTTAGGGGCAAAAGGGTTAGTTGGGACCAATGAGTCCCAATAAGGTGTGTATATAACCAATAAGTTGTGTTTAGGACCAATGATGGCCCATAAGGTGTGTATATAACCAATAGGACCAAAAAGGTGTGTTTAGGGGCAACAAGGGTCAGTTGCGACCAATGAGTCCCAATAAGGTGTGTCTATAACCAATAAGTTGTATTTAGGACCCATGATGGCCCAATAAGGTGTGTATATAACCAATAGGTTGTGTTTAGGACGAATTATGTCCTATAAGTTGTGTTTAGGACCAATGATGGACCAAAAGGTGTGTATATAACCAATAGGAACAAAAAGTTGTGTTTAGGTGGAACAAGGGTCAGTTGGGACCAATGAGTCCCAATAATGTGTGTATATAACCAATAAGTTGTATTAGGGACCAATGATGGCCCAATAAGGTGTGTATATAACCAATAGGTTGTGTTTAGGACCAATGATGGCCAATAAGTTGTGTTTAAGACCAACGATGACCCAATAAGGTTTGTATATAACCAATAGGACCAAAAAGGTTTGTTTAGAGGCAACAAGGGTCAGTTGGGACCAATGAGTGCCAGTAAGGTGTGTATATAACAATAAGTTGCGTTTAGGACCAATGATGGCCCAAGAAGGTGTGTATATAACCAATAGGACCAAAAAGGTGTGTTTAGGGTCAACAAGGGTCAGTTGGGACCAATTAGTCCCAATAAGGTGTGTATATAACCAATAAGTTGTGTTTAGGACCAATGATGGCCCAATAAGGTGTGTATATAACCAATAGGACCAAAAAGGTGTGTTTAGGGGCAACAAAGGTCAGTTGCGACCAATGAGTCCCAATAAGGTGTGTATATAACCAATAAGTTGTATTTAGGACCCATGATGGCCCAAAAAGTTGTGTATATAACCAATAGGTTGTGTTTAGAAAGAATGATGTCCAATAAGTTGTGTTTAGGACCAATGATGGCCCAAGAGGTGTGTATATAACCAATAGGACCAAAACGGTGTGTTTAGGTGCAACAATGGTCAGTTGGGACCAATGAGTCCCAATAATGTGTGTATATAACCAATAAGTTGTATTAGGGACCAATGATGGCCCAATAAGGTGTGTATATAACCAATAAGTTGTGTTTAGGACCAATGATGGCCAATAAGTTGTATTTAGAACCAATGATGGCCCAATAAGTTGTGTATATAACCAATAGGACCAAAAAGGTGTGTTTAGGGGCAACAATGGTCAGTTGGGACCAATGAATCCCAATAAGGTGTGTATATAACCAATAAGTTGTATTTAAGACCAATGATGGCCCAATAAGGTGTGTATATAACCAATAGGTTGTGTTTAGGACCAATGATGGCCAATAAGTTGTGTTTAGGACCAATGATGGCCCAATAATGTGTGTATATAACCAATAGGTTGTGTTTAGGACCAATGATGGCCAATAAGTTGTGTTTAGGACTAATGATGGCCCAATAAGGTGTGTATATTACCAATAGGACCAAAAAGGTGTGTTTAGGGGCAACAACGGTCAGTTGGGACCAATGAATCCCAATAAGGTGTGTATATATCCAATAAGTTGTATTTAAGACCATTGATGGCCCAATAAGGTGTGTATATAACCAATAGGTTATGTTTCGGACCAATGATGGCCAATAAGTTGTGTTTAGGACCAATGATGGCCCAATAAGGTGTGTATATTACCAATAGGACCAAAAAGGTGTGTTTAGGGGCAACAACGGTCAGTTGGGACCAATGAATCCCAATAAGGTGTGTATATATCCAAAAAGTTATATTTAAGACCATTGATGGCCCAATAAGGTGTGTATATAACCAATAGGTTGCGTTTCGGACCAATGATGGCCAATAAGTTGTGTTTAGGACCAATGATGGCCCAATAAGGTGTGTATATTACCAATAGGACCAAAAAGGTGTGTTTAGGGGCAACAACGGTCAGCTGGGACCAATGAATCCCAATAAGGTGTGTATATATCCAATAAGTTGTATTTAAGACCATTAATGGCCCAATAAGGTGTGTATATAACCAATATGTTGTGTTTGGGACCAATAATGGCCAATAAGTTGTGTTTAGGACCAATGATGGCCCAATAAGGTGTGTATATAACCAATAGGTTGTGTTTAGGACCATTAATGGCCAATAAGTTGTGTTTAGGAACAATGATGGCCCAATAAGGTGTGTATATAACCAATAGGACCAAAAAGGTGTGTTTAGGAGCAACAAGGGTCAGTTGGGACCAATTAGTCCCAATAAGGTGTGTATATAACTAATAAGTTGTGTTTAGGACCAATGATGGCCCAATAAGGTGTGTATATAACCAATAGGTTGTGTTTAGGACCAATGATGGCCAATAAGTTGTGTTTAGGACTAATGATGGCCCAATAAGGTGTGTATATTACCAATAGGACCAAAAAGGTGTGTTTAGGGGCAAAAGGGTTAGTTGGGACCAATGAGTCCCAATAAGGTGTGTATATAACCAATAAGTTGTGTTTAGGACCAATGATGGCCCATAAGGTGTGTATATAACCAATAGGACCAAAAAGGTGTGTTTAGGGGCAACAAGGGTCAGTTGCGACCAATGAGTCCCAATAAGGTGTGTCTATAACCAATAAGTTGTATTTAGGACCCATGATGGCCCAATAAGGTGTGTATATAACCAATAGGTTGTGTTTAGGACGAATTATGTCCTATAAGTTGTGTTTAGGACCAATGATGGACCAAAAGGTGTGTATATAACCAATAGGAACAAAAAGTTGTGTTTAGGTGGAACAAGGGTCAGTTGGGACCAATGAGTCCCAATAATGTGTGTATATAACCAATAAGTTGTATTAGGGAC